>PVLD010000430.1:0-290634 GCA_004027595.1 Dinomys branickii | reverse complement strand
TGTCTGTATATGGGTCCATACATCTACAATTCGAAGATATCAATGGATAAAGCAACAACTACTGTTGAGACCATATCACCTTGTCTATAGATTAGTTGTGATTGTACTATTTTCTATGATAATGGGTGTCTGTTTGTCAATATGTTTTTGTACTTTTATGTTTCTAAAATAAAAAAAAATAAAAAAATAAAAAAAAATAAAGGCATTCCTGAAAACCAAAGGATCTCTTCCTTGACATCATGAAAAAGGAAAACAAACAAGCAAACCAAGCGACAACATGGTAAACAAGTACTCATTTGGGAAAAAGAAAAAAAAAAGAGTAATTGTAATGGCTTCTGTCTAGATGTCCCTCTAAAGCCTCATGTACTCATCGGTGGAGCTTTTGGGTGTGTGATATTGGGTCATGGGCACGGCATACTGGTTTGGCACAGTTCTGGGTGTGGACGATAGACTCACTGAAGAGAGAAGATGCCCCCTACGAACACTAGGCTTGTAGCCTGGATGGAATCAAGAGAGAAAGAAGAAGGAAGTCTCCCTACCTCCTCTCTGCCATGCTATGAACTGTTCTTCCTCTGCAGTGCCCCTTTGCCATAACACTGTTCCTTGGAGCCAGCTGACTGTGGACTGAAACCTCTACAAACTATAAGCTGAAATAAACCTTTCCTCGTTTAACTTTGAGTGTTGGATATTTTGTCCTAGCAAACAAGAAAGCAAATAAGACAGTATTACTTCAGGCATAAAGAGTCATAGAAAAGAAAATCTTTCCCTCAACAACTATTATTAGAGGACAAACCAATATTCTCAGATTTTTCTGGATTGACTAAAAGGAAATTAGTTACTAAAACTCAGAAGCAACAAACAAGCAGAAATAATGATGTGAGTGTTTGTTGCAACATACTTATGAAAATTGTATTATTAATATCAAATTTTAGCTGATGGGTAAAAAATTATGACCTCCTATTGAATTTTTAAGAAAACTATGATGAAAGCATTCATCTAATAAAGAGGTACAAAATGTAGACCTTAGAGCTTACTCCAAAATCTGAACGAGAGAGACAAAGAACAGAAAGGGTAGGCATTAGAATTGCAAAGTTAATCTAAATATAATTAGGACTAACTTGGCCCTCTTCCCAGAGTTTATAAACCCACACCAGGACGCTGTGCTGGATTCATGCAGTCAAATTGTTTCTTCCTTTAATGACCCATTTAAATGGACAGCTTTGTCCTACCTGTGCTCTTTTCTTCTTTTGACATCATTCGCCTTTCTCTTTCATGTACTTGACTATTCACCCATCTCAGAGATATTTAGTAGAGCAATATGAAGTCAAAGCAAGTAGTCTCTAGAATGTATTAGGTTTGCAAATAAAATAGCTTTGGTGTAATACTACATAGATAACGGGAAAGCCTGCTGCAAGCGCAGGTGGTAGACCGGCACCTTTGGACCACAACTTAATGACGCTATTTTCTTTAACAGCCACAAATCCTTTGACCCCACTTTCCATGTGGTTCCTTTGGTCCACATTAATTACTTCAGTTGTTTTTCTGTTTAGTCTGACTGCAATGAGAAGATTGGTTTTGTCTATGTAGTGCAGGTTTTACTGGCATGTAAGTTGCAAGGATTGTGTGGTCATAGAGACTTTCATTCACAATTCCAAAAAGGTATGGGAGGCCACCAAGGAACCTGTGACAGGGCAGTGAATGAAGCTGTGAGTAGGAAGGCAAAATTGAGTGAGAGATTCCAGGAAATTAAAAATATAAGAACAGGGAACATCTGCTAAGGAAAGCCATAGGCAGTGAATGGAGCCAACCCGAGAGAGAGGTCCTGTGGGCTCCAATAGGCAAAGCCCTCTGAATTCGCACCTCCGCCTCTATGCTGGTCATAGTTGGTAAGGCTTAATGTTTTCCCTGCTGGATGTTGGTCCTTTTTGCTCCAGTTACTTTCAATCCTCTTTTCCCTCTTTTTTGAAATGCAAATGTTTACCCTGTGCCATTGTACCTGGGATTATGTAACTTGCTTTTGATTTTTACAATTTACTACTAACAGATTTTATTGAGTCTCAGAAAAGATTTGGACTTTGGGGAAATGTTGAAACTCTTAAAGCTTTGGGAAAGGAATTATTGCACTTTTCTTGTACTCAAGATAGTGGTAGCATGGTAGATGGAATTGTTAATTTCTTGTGTGTATTGGAGAATAAGCCTGATTTAAAGAGAGGTGTTTAGGTATCAGATTGATAAGAGGGGGTTAGGATGGTACAGTTTGGTTGTGTCAACTTGACTGCCCTGGGAGCTATGCAGGGAATTGATGGAGCACACTCCTGGGTTTGTCTTAGTGGCCATGGAGATGTGAGCTTGGGTGCTGCAGCCGGCTCCTGGCCTCTGGCTCTCCAGCAGCGTTCCCACGCTCCGCCTGTGGCCACCATGAATTGGGCAGCTTTGCCCTACTGTGCCCCTCCTGCATGATGCTCCTGACCTGGAGCCTGTGGACCATGGACAAAACCGTCCAATACTGTGAGCTGAATGAAAGTTCTCATTCTTGGAAATCATGGGTGTTCCAATAATGGGGAAGTTGATTAATATGAGGTCTTAGGGCAAAGTAAAAACCCTGAGAGGCAGAGATAACGGCTTTAGAGCTAAAGCACTCCCCCAAAGCCTTGCATATTTGAAAGCTGATTAGCTCATAGGGGGGCTGTCCTCGTCAGCAGATTAACTCCTTGATGAGTTGATAGCCAACTGCCTGGAAAGTGGGGCCTAATGACAGGTGGGTCCCTGCCATGTAACCTGAAGGGTAACACTTCCTCCCTGATCCTCCTGCCTTCTCCACTTACAGGTCACCAGTATGTGAGCAGCCTTCCTCCTCCTGGCCCTTGTGTCCTGTGGCTCTGCACTGGAGCCAGCTGACCACAAATTTAAACTTCTGGAACCATGAGTCAAAATAAGCTGTTTCTTCTTTAAATTGTGTGTTTTTGGATATTGCATCTCAATGACAAAAATAAGTGACTAAGACAGCCAAGATATTCTCACTTAGAGGCAACCTGTGGAAACAGTTAAATAATTATTTTGATGAATTCTTGGTGACCAAGAGTGGACTATCCTGAAAGTGAGAAACTATGGGGAATAACTTTTATAAAGGGGGAACTCACAAAATTTTCACGTTGGAAATTCGAGATGGATTCCCTGTAGGTCTTGAAAGGGAACAGTAGATGTCGTCACTGTAAAATAAGCCAAGGGATCTCCATGACACAGATCTAATTTCCAAGGTAAAGGATAAGTAGAACCTTACTTTAGCTGTAGGAGGAGCACTTTCCCATTCCATTTTCCCCATTGCCAGCCTTCTTATTCTAGCTTTCTTCATTCATTTAAGGGAAAAATCTATACCATATAAATCACCAAAGATCCTAGCCCAGAAATGTAGTTTCTCTAAAATCATAAGATCAGAGATTTTTCCTTTCTTAAACTTTACTACCACACCAACAAGGGTCAAGTATAGCAACAGCAGATTACAGGTAAAAAGGATGTGAGACACAGACTGTCTTTGAGCAGAATTTAATGAGACTAAACCCATAAAAAATAAACAAAAACAAAGACACATGTATAGAAAAATAATCTCAATCAACTCTTATCTATATTAATATAAAACTTCACTCTAAAGACATATTTACTTCACCTCTTTTTAGCCACTACAACATGGCCAATTTTTAGGAAAATATCACTAAGTATCAAAAAAAACAAGAAAAAAATGCAGTGCAAGCAGAAGAAACAAAGCAGATATTAGAACTTGATTCAACTATAACATGTACTGGATTTATACTTCTGGACCACCTAGAGATATTTTGGTAAAAGATGGACTGCGTATATAATTGTGGTCCCATAAGATTATAATGGAATAAAAGTTTCCTATTATATAGTGTTTATTATACCCCGTATATATTTAGATACACAAATACCAACATTTTGTTACAACTCCCTATGGTATTCTGTACAGTAACATGTTACACAAGTTTGTAGTCCAGGAATAATAGATTATACTGTACAGTCTACCGTAGGTAGTAGGCTACACCAGCTAGGTTTGTGTGAGTATACTCTACAATGATCCCACAAAGATAAAAATATCCTAATGACACACATTTCAAAACAAAGCCTTATTGTTAAGTGATACATTACTGTATTAGGCAAAGAACTTTAAATAATTATGATTAATAAGCCAAAGACTTTCATAGGAAAAGTAGAGAACATGTAAAAACAGATGGGTAAGGTAAGCAGAGGAGGACATTTTAAGAAAAGACCTACAAGAAAGAATAAAACTGCAAATATTACAATAGACATTGGCAAAAGTTGGAATAACCCCTTTGGAAGGCTCACTAGAGCCTGTGGAAGGGACTGGAGAGCTGCAGTAAATACTGCTAGAGACATTTAAAACTGAAATGCAAAGAGAAAAATAAAACGAAGAGAAAAGAACAGCATATCTGGAGCTAAAAATATTCCAGAAATTATGGACAGGTATGATTGGATTAGAAAAGAGAGAGAGAGAGAGAGAGAGAGAGAGAGAGAGAGAGAGAGAGAGAGAGAGAGAGAGAGAGAGAGAGAGAGAGAGAGAGAGAGAGAGAAGAAAGAAAGAAAGAAAGAAAGAAAGAAAGAAAGAAAGAAAAGAGAAGAAAGAAAGCTGAATTATTCAAAATTCTAATTATGATGAACCATTTAGGTTTAATGAGAGACAACAAATTCAGGAATTTTCAAAGACACCAAGAAAATTAAGTGATAATAATTTAAAAATGAAAAGTCAAACCTTAGAAAAAATAAAAGGGAAATTCTGAAAGAAGAAGAAGAGGAAAAAAATACCTGTATGGAAAGGGAAGGGTAAGAATTAACAGTGAATTGCATATTAGAAAATATGCATGAAAAAAAAATCTTAAAATTCTATAATCAGTAAAATTACTTTTAAAACAAGAAGGAGAAATACTTTCTCATACAAACAAAAACTGAGAAAATTTATTGTCAGCAGAATTGCACTGCAAGAAATGTTAGATGGAATTGTTAAGGAAAAGCAACACAGCCTGGCGTGGTAGCACGTGCCTGACACGCCTGTAATCCCAGCACTCCAGAGGCTGAGGCAGGAGGACTGTTGTAAGTTCGAGACCAGCCCAGGCTACAAAATGGGATCAAAATTAGCCTGTACTACACAGAGAGACCCTGCCTCAAAAAAAGGAAAAGCAAAATGGTTTTGATTATAAACTCAGATCTAAACAAAAAAGAGAATATTTTAGAGAAGAAAGTATACTAGAGAAAGAATTAATTAAAATAGAATGAAATATTTTATTATGTTTATCCTCTGTTGACCTAAAAGAACTTAGTTTAAAATAATAATAGTAATGTTTTTGGCACTTATATAGGTAGCAAAATTTTTAAGATTTTTTTAAACCATTTTAAAACCTCTCTTTTTTCATGCATATTTTCTAATATGCAGTTCATTATTAATTGCAATACTACAATGAAATGAATAGTATTGCAAGGAATCTGTGATCATTAATCATGAGACTTCTACTTGCGTAAGGAACACCTAGCAACTCATTAAAGCATATTTTGGGTGTATCTGTGGGTGTTGCCTATGATGATCAGAATGCAAGCCAGAAAACTGAGGGAGGAAATCCTATCCCTACTGGTGATTGGGGCTTTGACCAGGATTGTGGCCTGAATAAAATGAAGGGAGAAAAAGGAAGAATCACCCTGCGTTTGAAAAGCTCCACTGTGCTTGAGCAAGTTCATCTTTTTGCTATTGCCACTCCCTATGAAAATAAGACTTGTTTCAACTTTTCAAGCTAGAAAAGAAACAATTGCAGGCACACACAGCTATGTTATTTTTGACAAAGGGGCCAAATCTCTTCCCTGGAGGAAAGACAGCCTGAAGGAAAATGGTGCTGGAAAAGGTGGCTATCCACAGGCCAAAGGCTGACCCCACACTCACATCTTATACCATGCACTAAACTAAAATCAAAGATCTAAACATTAGAACAAAAATGATCTGGTTGAAGACAAAATAGGTAAAACTCTTGAAAACATAACAATATGCAAATACTTTCTGAACAAAACCTCAGTTGCACGAGAAATAATACCAATAGTCAGCAAATAGGATCACATCATATTAGAAAGCTCTGCACAACAAAGAAAAGCACTAACAGAGTGAAGATACAATGTACAGAATGGAATAAACTTTTGCCAACTACTCCTCAGATGAAGGACCAATATTTAGAATATATAAAGAATTTGAAACAATTGACTTCCCAAATTTAAAGACCCAATTTAGAAATGGACATCTGAAATGAATAGACACTTCTTAGATGAATAAATGTAAACACCTAATAATTACATGAAAAAGTGTTCAATATCACTGGCCATTAGAGAAATGAAAATTCAGATAACCCTGAGATTCCATCTCACTCCAATAACAAATGCCAGTGAGCCTGTAAGGAGAAAGAAACCCTTCTCCACTGTGGTGAAAGTGTAAACCCATATAACCACTATGGAAATCATCTTCCCAAGAGAGTTACAGACATCATATTATAGTGATGTACCCATACCCATGTTTATAGTAGGACAGTTCATAATCACTAAATCTTGGAAACAGTTCACGTGTCCATCAACAGATGAACAGATTAAAAATGTGATACTACAAAAAGGATAAAAAATCATTTGTGGGGAAATGGAGGCACCTCAGACCATGACATTAAGGAAGTAACTCAAACACACAAACTTAAATATCACATGGTTTCTCTTATATGAAAAACTCATGTATATATACAGTATGAAATAAAAGATGGGTAATAGGAAAAAAGAGAAAGAAAAAGATAATCCAGTGTGGACAACGAATCTGAAGTACATCTTGATTTAGTACAATTGCATTACATGTTTTATATGTTCTTTAGCCTATCATTCTGGAGATATATATTATATGATAATTAAAATTAAAAGGTCTTATAAGTAAATAAATCTGATGCTGGAATAATAAAAGGCATGGATGGTGGGGGGAAGAATGAAATTGAAATGTGTCATATACACGTACCAATCTCCTACAGTGAATGTAATCATTATGTATTGCAAACATGAATTAATAAAAATTTAAAAATATTTGAAAACAAATGAAAATGAGATGTAACCTGTCAAAATTACAGAATGAGAAGATAGATTAATATTACACGATAGAGCTAGAGGGGTATTTATACAGTAGGTGCATATACTAGAGAAGAAAAAAGAATGTAAAACAATAACACCTCAGAAAACCACAGAAAAAATTCAACCCAAAACACACAGAAGAAAAGAAATAAACATTTGAGCAGAAATCAATGAAGTGAAAATAGAATAGAGGAAATCAATAAAACCTAAAGCTGTTTTATCTGAAAAAATGAGTTATAGTTTCATCATATTAAAACAATATGCAAATGACATATTAAGCTACATCTCCTCTATGTCTACCCATGTTACTTTATAATAGGCATCTAACACACGATGCCTATTCCATAGTTAACTATGCAAAGGCACGTGACATGGTGTCTAGCATTAAGAAGTCAATGTATACGTCCAGGAACTATTAATTTTTTATCTCTTACATCATGAAGGATAATAAGAGTCAGATTTTGAGTGCATATTTCTGGTGATTACTTGGGCAAAAGGAAAGAAGTAAATAATCTCTTTTAGCTGGAAAAGAATTACATAAGATGAGCAATATTTACGAACATATTAAAAAGAAGTTTGAACCATCACAAACTGAGTTTTACCACCTAGAGGGAAGAGAAATGAAAGTGTGCTGCACAGACAGGAAACAGAAAAAGTTGATGCTATTGTCAGTTAAGGTGCTAACATTTGTCTAGTGAAGGTCTTCTCCTTGTTGGAGTCAAGGCACAATTTTTTAAAATTCTGTTCAAAGATGGCGATGTAAACATAGATACACACATATGTGATGATATAGAAGCTCTATGTTGTTATTGCTCTAATAAAAGTTCTTGCCAACTTAATTCAATCCTGCATATAATTATGAACACTGGCACAAATTAACCCGTAAACTGATGCTTTTTTCTCCATTCCACCCCCACCTTTCCCAAATTCCTGTATAAATCTCCTTGATAACATGTACCTCCTCTGGTCTATTGTTGGAAATAACATTGTAGGTTTTAACTATGTGAGATGGATTCTTGAAACATTTTGGGCATCAGATAAGAAAATTAATGCTTAAATTATGCATTAAGGTCATTAAGAAATTATAATAGTGCTTCAGTTCACTGACACTTCTGTTTGCTAACAATTATTTCTCAAGAGAAGCATTTAGCAAAATTTTTTTTGTTTGTAAATTCTACATCTGGTGACAAACCCAACCATGGCCATCTTTCCCACAATAATACAAACATGGCCATTTTTTCCAGAATCATGGAATAAATTAAGTTCATGAATTCTAGGAAGTTGGAGATGCCATGAACATGGACCATCTGCTGAGAAAAGCCAGAGGCAGTGAGCGAAACATGCCCACAGAAGCAGCCATGGGGGCTAGAACCAGCAAAGACAAAGGAGAAAAGCTGTCCAAGTCCTTCACAGATCACATCTCACCACTGTGTCCTGGACGCCAGAAACAGAAATACATTTAATGTTTGCCCTTCTGGGTTTCATTCTTGCTTTGTTCTGATTACCTGTTCTATTCTCCTGTTCCGCCCTTTTCCAATGGAAGTGTTTACTCTGTGCTCCTGTATGCTGAAAGTATTTCCCTTTCTTTGTGATTTTCACAGAAGATACAGCTTGAGTTTGCCTGGAGTCTCAGGGGAGGCTTTGGAGTGCAACCTGTCAGCAATACACAAACTGTTAAGATTTTGAAGACTCTGAGAAATAGACAAAATACACTTTCCCTAATGTGATGGATATGAGCCTTTGGGGACCAGGGGCAGAATATGATGGGTTAGATCTAAAATGCACAAAGTACATCCAATTTTAGATAAAAATGTTCTTATCAGCCTTCTTACCCTCTTACAGTGAATTCTCTTAAGTATAACAAGTATGTCTGGACAGTACCAGACATGCAACAGAACCCTCTCCAGATTAAAAACTTGCAAGCAGATAAGTGATTATTTTCTCCTGAGCCTCCAAAATTTGGAGATGTTTGTCACACATCAACAAATAACTGAAACAAATACTATATCAATACCATTAAATATTAACCTCTACTCATAAAATTAGCCAATTCTCTACCAGATGATAGGTGTCATGATACATTTACATCTTCTGAGTCCTTTTACTGCAAGTGCTTGTACCCTAAACAGTACTGTAGCAATTAAAATTTTTTCTTCTATCATCTTCTTTGTGTCCACAATCAGATAAGAGTTTAATGAATTCATAGCTGAATACAGTTTTCTAAAATTTGTAAATTTCCTTGTTAGTTGGTAACACAGCTAACCAAGAATGAATAACCAGCATATTTCATGTATCTTTGTTACTAAAATGAAACAAGATGTACGAATTAACGTATCTACTGTAACACTTTCACATGCACATTTTTCTAAGAAGTAATTAGTAATTCTAGCATGAGTTATACAGTTTATTACACTGTTCTCTTTTTTTAGATTTTTTTATTTTAAAAATTTAAAAACTGACAAAACAACAGTGAAGACAAAATCAAAACAGCACAAAAACAACAAAAATGATATATGACCTCATGACAAAATGATAGAAATTTACAGTGATTGCTATATTGCATACTGTTATCTTCAAGGAAGTCATTCAGTCCATTAGACATAAGAATGTAAGGTTGATCAGGTAATCAAAGACAGTAACAAGTAAAAACTAATAATAAATTTTAAAAAACATTGGAAATTATGCAGTGTCACCATACAAAATGGTAGGAGTTCAGCAGTGGTTCTTATACTGCATATTGTTTTCATATCAATTATTCTAATTATCAAATTCAAGCGTGTGATATTGGTCAAGAAAAAAGACAATTTTAAGCATTGACCATTTCTCGCAATAAACTACAGATATCAGCAATACACCTATTCCAGCGATCCTTACATATACATATAAATTTTGTTTTTCATTTAAAAAAACCAACATAACAAAAACAAATTCACAAACAAAACAGAATAGAGAGCAATAAAAATATACAGAATTTGAAAGAATAGTGATAGGATATTAACAGTGGTTGTTATACTACACAATGTCATCTTCAAAATGGCTGCACAAATAACCAGATATAGGCTTGCAAGACTGATCAATTACACATTAACAGTTCCTTTCAAAAAACCCACAGATAATAGTAGTACAATTATCCTAGTTATCCTGTGTATATACATACATACTTTTCCCTCTTCCTTCTTTCTTTTTCCTCTCCCCTCCTTCTTCCCAGCTGATCCTTCCTATTTAAGTCGTTTCTTTTTCCTTTCACAATATTCTTTACAAGATAATTTTAAACTGAATCAATTCGAATTAGAGAAATTAAGTACTAATTAGGTAGAAGATATTAAATATAGATATTAAATTTAAATTCCCCCAAAATAAATAAATCCCGAAGAACTAAAATTATGTGAAAGACGACCTCAGAGAAAAGACTGAAGGGACAATGTATTTTATATGGGAAGCAGACCATTCTCCACGTAAATTAATAATAATTAGTACATGCATGATAGATTATGAGATGCAAGATGTTGGCCAGCTGTTCCTCATTTCCACTGAGTCCTGACTATGAAGAAATATATTTTAAACATAGCAGAATTTTTTAAAAAAACAACAGAATTTTAGGAGATTCTTTTTAAAGTGAAAAAAAATTCTTAACATTTAAAAAAGTAATTATGAGAATTGTGAGGCTTCTTTTCTGAAGGCATGTGTTATATTCATAGATCGAGAAAAACACAAAGTTCAGTGTTACTACTCTTGATGACCAACACAGGATTTACACTCTCATGTCAGTTTTTCCTATAACATAAATACGTGGTAATTCACAATAAAAAGTCATATAAATACTTACCAGTCTTTGAGCATGCACTATTCTCCTTACTATGCTATTGTTATCACATGGCATACATTTGTGATCTATTTTCACTTTTCTATAAACAGATGGGAGAAAACACCTACTAACCAGAACCCTAATGCACGCTAACCAGACCCTGCCTACACCATCTGCCACCCACTCGCCTTACCTTTGTCTCCCTTGCTGCCCTTTTCCCCCCTCGATTCTCTCTACTCGTATTGAGTTCTTTGCTGTTCCTAGAATATGCTGTTCTTGGCTTTTCCTTCTGCTTGGAACTCACTTTTCTCTGTATTTGCACGGCTGAACCTTTACTACTTTCACCAGTTTGCTGAATTCTTACCTTCTCTTGTGTTCTTCTTTGATAACTATATCCAAACGTTTTCCTCAATACCATCTCTGAGTCATTCTCAATTGTCTTTTCCCTGCACTTGTCACTTCATTCCCCTTCCACACCATTCACCACTTTCAAACACATTATTTAATATTGTAAGTTTTTTTAAATTTTCAACTTGTATTTTCTGATATTTTCCCCAAATGGAATGTAGTCTTTACATGCTCAGGAAGCACTACCAAAATACACTGCAGGACAAATATTTCAAGGGCCTAGAAGAGTGTCTGATACTAACTATATATGCATTTAGTGAATGGCTAAATTAATGAATGAATAACATAGATTTAAATAAGTATTTGTCCATCTAAGTCCCTTAATATTTGATTGCATGTAACACAAAAATGTCTTATCTGCTCTTAATACATGGGCATTCTTGTGTTTAAGTTAAAAAATTACAAGCACACAACATGTATGAACACTAATACATACACAAACATGTAATGTAGGTGCTGTGACATCAAAAGATAGCATCAGGTATTGTTGTGTGTGTTTTACAGAGACTCACAACCCCAGATACCTCAGAATTTTATGATATAATCATACTAAGATAACCAGTGATTCCTTATACCATTAATCTCGACTCAAATATTATAATCACTAACTTGTGAGACAAAGGGTAAAATTACTTTAAAAGTTGAAGTGTTGATTTGAAGAAAATGTTTGTTATTTTGTTGCCTAAGAACAATGCCAAATTGGATTAAGCTACTCCCCATTTGCTTGTATTATACATCCTTATTCGTTTGTTCAGCAGCCCCATTTACTGAATTAATCTATAAACCAAAACTAAGATGTGTGCATTATCCCTGGGTCTTCTGTAATTATTATACAACAGATATCGTGAGGGGAAAAATTCAAAGTAATTTAAACTCTCCATACTCACCCGATGGAGAGACCAAAGCGCCTGGACACGAGCCAGGAGCCACACCACCTCTCCTCTTCACACACCTCTCCTACACCTCACACCGCCTGGATGCAAGCCAAAGTTGCTTGGCTTTGAGACAGTGTTCTTTCTGTAGGTCAAGGTGTCTCTCTCACATGTCGGTATTTCTCCCCCTGTGTTAGAGAACAGACATTGCTAGAGGGACTCAGTCCGACCAGTGATTCAGCCTCAAGAAAGCAACAGGAGAGAATTTGGAGACTGTGGAGAAGGATCTTGAAAACTCCTGGACCCCTTTACTGATACCAGACTGAGTGTTGCCATCCCCTGATCATCAAGTAAATGCCTTCAGGATTCTGTCCTTCCACAACTCTGGCCCTTGAGGCACATTATTCAGTGCAATTACCAGGAGGAAAACCCTTGAAGCCATCCATGAAACACAGACTAAGAAGTACAGGGGTACTAAATCTTTGAACTATAGCATAACTTTGTGGGTTTAGCCCTTCCTGAAAAGTATTCTGTTTATTTATTTCATTTTGTTTCAAATTAACAATAGTCTCATTGAATATAAATTAACACTTTAAGACAATACTAAAATGGAATATTACTCAGCTACAAAAAAAAGATAAACTCATGGCTTTTATAGGTAAATGGATGCAACTAGAGACCATACTCATAAGTGAAATAAATCAGAATCACATGTGTAAACATCACATTGTCTCCCTGATATAAGAACCTGTAAGAGTAAATAAACCCAAAATGTGCAGTAGATATTATGAAAGGGAAAGAAATTGCTCAAAGGAAGGAACAACTGAGAGGAGGAAAAAGACAAAAGGAAAGAAAGGAAGAAAGAAGAAATAAAGCACATATATACATGGAGAGAGAGAGAAGGCTAGCTGGGACAACTGTACTGCTAAAGTCTAATGGTTTATTAGGAACAGTTAGTGCCTTTTTTTTCTTTTTGACCAATTTTGCATGCTTATATCTAGTAATCTGAATAACTAATTTGAAGACAACAATATGCAGTATAACAACCATTGGTGAGTTCCTACCATCTTATCTAGTGAAACTCTGTATTGTTTCCAATTTTTTTTGTTTTTATTTTTTATTCTCTTTAACGCTTTGATCAATCCTGCATTCTGACATCCGGGAATCTGAGCAGCTTCACTGAAGATAACAACATGTAGTATAACAGCCAATGTTAATTCTTATCACATTGTTCTGAAACCCTCTATCATTTTTAATGTGTTTGCTGTTTTGTTTTTTTCTGTTGTTGGTATTTTGCTGTTGTTCTTTTTTATTATTACTCTTTAAAATAAAAATAGAAAAAAAGATCTGCCAGAATTGTAGGTAGCAGCCTGTACACAAAGGTGCACCTCAGCATATTGTGCCATGTCTTTAATTTTTTCCTCCTCTCCTCTTCACACCCCTCTCCTGCACCTCGCACCACACGGGTAGAACTCAAAGCTCAGGCAGTGGCACTGCCCTAATTGAGAATAAGTGATCATTCACTCACACGCTCCTCACGCCTTAGCTACCTAGGAATATGTGAGGTACTATAAAAATAAAAGGCAAGACAACCTTGCATCTTAAGTAGAATCTATAAACTTCATCAAACCATTTCTTTTAATCAGCTATTTCCTCTACTAGTGAATGATACTAGTGAATGAAGGTGATACATAGTCTCTGCTGTGAAGAAGTTTATGGTCTAAAGAGAAGAGAATTTTAAGGCAGTGTCCTTGTGCTAGTAGTTGGGAGACATTCAATTAACGTCAACTGTCTTCATCTACAAATGCATAATAATACTGATAATCACAATGTGGAGATACCTATTCCTCTTTCAGTGCTGTAGAACTATAGCAAAGCATGAGCTTGAAGCAGACACCAGAGATATCTGCCTTCACCGTATCATGTCCCCCCATATATCCCAGGGACCCATGCAAAGAGGCAGGGCCATGGGACAATTTCTTGCAGTGATCTCTCAGAAGTATCGTGAATGTGTCAATGCCAAACCATTTACTAGGTAGAGTTTGCCTTTCTGGGATCCCAGAGCAATGAGATGAGCACATCTACTTCCCAGAGGACCCACAGTAAAGTTTTTGTGGGTGAGAAACAGCTTCCTGTTTGTTCAGCTACCTTACTGGGGATTTCAGTTTGCCACTAGAGTGTGAGCATGGCTCTTCCTACAGGACAGAAATGGTTGAGTATGGGGAAACATTGTGAATACTCACTAAATCTTTACCCCAAAGAAATTCTTTGAATACTACACCCCGCAAAGGAGTCTGATATCAGGTGCTAGACTCTGAAGCAAGAATTACAAGTAGGAATTTATCAGGAACAGAGGAGTTGTGACTGATGTTGGGTAGGATTTCATGACATGGTATAAACAGGAGAAAGCTACAGATGCTGATGAAGAAAATTACACTCATAAGAATAAGACAGGCTGGGGCTAGTAGAGTAAGTCGCTTGTAATAAAATCTTTATACTTGGAACAAATAAATTTGAGTTGTGAAATGTTACTAAATCACAGGATAACAGGTATGCTTTAAAACTGGGTAAAACTTAGATCTCATTCTAAGACCAACAAAAACTAAGAAAAGATTAGCAGTCAGCAGTACAACTCGTGATTAAGAAAAATGCCTTACTCTATCAGTTATAAAATATTTTTCAGGACAGTTGTTCTCATCCATGGCTGTGCATTAAAATTCAAAGAGGAGTTTTTCAACAATACTGAAGCTCCTTCCCCTTATTTCTGGAATAAGCAGAGAGTTTAGGCACCAGTAAAATTTTAAAGGTGAGAAGATGATTTTAAGTATTCTAAATTGCGACAAGCTCTGAGGTACATGGGAATCAGCGGGTTTGGTCCTAGAGTATGTCTGGTGTGAGTAGGACACAGGACATCTTCTTAGGTCTAATGATAGCAAGAAGATTCTGCTTCCTTTATTTAGGGGTTGGAGTGGGATTGATGAAGGGAAGTGAATCTTTTATTTCCCATTCTTAATTCTTGTCCCAACATCAGAGCAACAACAGACAATGTTGGGGCACTTGTGTTCTTTTCTCTTTTTTTGTTTTCAAAAACATCATACAATACAAAATCAGTGCTCTACACTGAAAGAGGAAAAGGGGAACTGTATAAATCTTTCTCTGTACTTCTCACCAACTGCCAATTTAAACTGAGGATTTAACGCTTGCTATCATATTAAGCAATGAAAAGTTAAGTAATTTATTTCAGTTACTTGTAGAAGAGCTACCTAAACTTCTAAATGGTTTAATCAGGCCCCCTGCTTTCTCTAATCAATTTTCCAACTAGGTTAGCCTTTTACAGTATTCCACAATTTCTGATTTCTACTTCTCTATCACATATCTAGACAAATATCTCTATATATATAATCTACAAATATATATATATATATATATATATATATATATATATATATATTTGAGGCTCAGTGAGAGAGTAAAAGAATATTCATCAGCTTTCCCAAGCATACAAACTTCAGCACAATGAAATATTTCCCCCTCAAAGACTTTCATGATAGTTGGGATCAATTTCTTAAAAGATTAACAGAACTCCCTTTAGGATTCCAATAAAATTATCCCAGTCATCACAAGTTGTGCAGGCCAGAGATTTCAGCATGGTTCACTTCATAATTTTGTAAAAGCTAAGTATCTATTACATAATTACAATTATTTATTTGACCTATGCACTAGCATGGTTGTGTATTTACTGAAGAGAACTTTTTGTTTTACTCTTTCTGGTTTGTTGGCTTTGAAACACTCTCTGCCCCTTAGGAAACCTTTCAATCTAAAGAAGCCACTCTCCAAAGAGCATGAAACTGCTGCAATATTTATGAAATCTAAAACCTCTACTCTTGATCTTTTTAATAAAGATCCCAAAGGAAGGTGTTGAGGCTAATGAAGAAGGAAGAGAGAAGGAAAAGCAACTTATAAAAGAGTCTACCAATGTGCTCTCAGCAGACTGCTCCAACGTAAACAGAGAGGCAATCAATGGCAGACTCTGTTTCTAAGTCTTAAAATGCATATTAATGAATGCTTCTTTTAAAAAAGCATATTATATCTAAAATAGCACTCAGTCAAATGGGAACTATCTTAGTTTTAGATTCAGTTTCCCATTCAACCAAATTTCCTAACCAGAAAATACTTGTTAGTTAACATGTAAAGTTGTGTAGTTCATGTTAAAAGTAATCTGGAAAGATAACTTGAAAAAACAAAATAACACCCCAAACATAAGTCAAAATGCCAACTCTCACTCTCCCCGGAAGGATCTCTTAGAAAGACTTGCAGATGCTCAGTTTTATAAGGCCACCTGCCATACTGATTGATGGAAAGGAAGGGAGTGCTTTGAATAGCAAGGGAAAAAAGCTACCCTCCTGGAAATGAATATGAAAAACGAAAAAGATTAGAATTCAATATCTCAGTTCTATGCAACAACTGTTCAACATAGAGCAGATTCACAAATCCAAGGAAGGTAAATAGAATTGGCCTAATTCAAATTTAATATTCTTTGGAAGTCAAGAGAACAATGAGACCCATCTTTCTTGCATCAAGTGAGTGCCTCGATCAACACGATTGAGCATAAATTACAGGGCTAGTGAATGTAAGAGGTGAGGCTCGCAAATTGGCACTTAGGCTGGTGCCTTTCAAACATGGAAATGCCTCTTTAAAATAAAAAAAGAACTACTTGAAAAAAGAAAATAAACATGAAAATATATTCAATGCCCTCCTTGCTTTCTACAACCTCCATCCTTTACTCAAAATAAAATGCTTCTGTAACACTGCAGTATATAACAGGATAAAAGTAGAACTACCCTTCTGAAGTAGTGAGGTACAGATGAAGCATGCAGTGAAAAGCCAGGAATTGGCCACATCCGCCTTCCACGTCCGGAAACAGTGACGCGAGACACTTCCGTGACCCTCATAGTTTCCTGAGCACCGTTTGGACGCTATTTGCAAAGACAAAGAAGAGGGCTTGAAAGCTTTAGACAAAGGACGAGCATGTCCGGGTTATGATTCAGATGCCAAACATCGTATAAGGCAGAGTACGAGGAGGCATTTTAAGCTCATGAGCTTGAGAGCAGGAACGAGTTAGGAAACTGTGGCAGTTGTCAGGAGGAAAGAAGCCTGATGCTCCAAGTAAGAGAAAGGGCATCCACATGAAGTAGAGACACAGTTGGGAGGTGATGTGAGAATACTTAGGTTGTCAGTTATATATGGAAAATTCAAGTGTAAGTATGGTTCAAGTATGGCCTAAATTAGTTTCGAGCATCATAACTAGGTTAAAATAGAGGGAGCATGAGAACAATACTTGGGAGCTGGGGGTATAAGTTTAGTTTTAGCTATTTTCAGGTTAGACTGCTTGAGGTATTGAATCACTGCTGTGTTTTGGATGCATATTTCCTCCATGAGTTAAATGTTTGGTCTCCAGGTTGGGACTACTGGGACATGGAGGAGCGTTCAGTTGACAGGATCTCCAGGCAGGTCTTTACGTCAAGAGCTGCACTTCGAGGAGGACAGAGGGATCCCAGTCTCTTCCTCCCTTGTTTCTTGGATCATAACTGAGGGTTTCCCATCGCTACATGATCCTGCAGTGATGTGCTGCTTTTTCCATGGCCAGAACAAATGCATTCACCCAAACTTGTAGAACAGAACTTCCAAAATCATGAGCCAAAAGAAATCTTCTCTTTCTAAGTTAATGCCCTTGGCATTTTGTTACAGGAATATGAATCTGACTAATGGAATTGGCAATCCTCTCAACATGTCTGAGTCTTGAAAGACATTCATATTTAGGGTGACTACACTTATAGCGATGCAGTGGATAAGAAAGAATATTCTATTTAGCTTTGAACTTCTTGGGCCAACAACAATTAAGGATGAATAGTGAAAAGAAGTACACAACACAGTCAGAGAAGGTATGGTGTGTGAGTAAAAGAACAGGGAGAATAACCTACCAAACAAACCACCAGAAAGCTTTAAGAAAGAAGAAGCCGTCAGCAATATGAAATGGACCACAGATGTCAAGAAAGATAAAAAGGGAAAGAGAACCTGTCAGATTTGGAAAACAGTAAATCATCTGTTATCCACAATGAGAAAGTAAGAATTTGGGCTGCAGTGGTTAACAAGTAAATGGAAAGTTCAAAGGAACATGTGAATACTACTAGAAGGGCAGGAGTTAGAAAAAACAGTTGGACAGTAGATTTGTAGGCCGAGCACTCCTGCATACAAATAATGTGTAACAAAAGCAGGTATGCAATGTATTTTTTCAGTACTGAGGACTGAGCTGGGGTCCGTCACACTGAACTACATCCCCAGATCTTTTTATTTTGTACTTTTGGGATAGGATCACACTGTCACTATGTTACCCAGGCATAGTGGGCTCAAACTTGCAATCCTCCTACAAGTAATATTTCTTGGAGGAGCAAACAAATGAATACCTGAATGAATGAATGAATGAATGAATGGATGAAGTGAAGAAAACAAGACTAATAGGTCGGGTGAAATTAGACCAACACCACACAAGTCTATAATGATTGCATTATTTTTGTATTCATCAAGATATTTCAAATATTTCTGAGGATGAGAAATTATTTCCTCAGTAAGGCATTCAACAGTAACCAAACTTTGCCCAAGTCTTTCTACATTTCCTGAGGCTGGCACTCGTAGGGAAACAGACAGGAAGGGAAAGATCTTGAGTTAACACTTATCCATTGAGAGCACTTTGCTTGCATTATTGCATTTGATCTCAAACAACCCTGTGAGGCAAGCATTATTATTTCATCATCATCCAAATGAGGAGACCGGAGTGCAGAGGGGTTAAGTGATTTTGCCTGGGGTCTTACATCATGACTTATACGGTACTATTCTCAGCTATCAAAATCAGCTGCTATAAATACTGTATAAAAGAAGAAAATAGGTCTGTGAGTGTAATTTAAAATCCAGTCTGACTAGAGAAATTGAGTGGCAATAGAATATGTTTAGAAAAATAGCATAGGAAGCAGGAAATTCTTCAAGCACTGCAGTATATAGAAGATGTGAGTGCAACTTTTAGAATCAGATTGTCTGTGTTTTATTACCTTGGTCAAGTTATTAATCCTGTTAATTCCCAATGTCCTCCTCTGACAAATGAACGTATGAATCCCTTCTCCCTGATGCATGATGTAATATATACAAAATACAAATCACAGTGCCTCTCACACTGTAAATTCCTAATTTACTATAGATAGTCTATCTTGATCTTTGTAATTATTTGTATCATTATTATCACTGCCTTATCTTGTAACAGAGCTACATAAAAGAGGAAAATTGTAGCTTTGAAATCTTTTTCCAGAGATTTTATGGTTAGAATAGGCGAAAGGTAATACTAAGTCTTGTCTCTGAGGACATTCTCAACAGAATGATCTCAGTGGTAGTCTTATGGGGGAAAGATGTATTCGACTTCCAAAGGAGATGAGAGCCAGACAAGATTTAGCCAAGAGTGACACCTGAAAGCTAGGAAAGAACAAAAATAATTTACAGGGTCAGGCATATAGTTCAACGACACAGTGCCTGCCTGGCAAGCATGAGGCCCTGAGTTCGATTCCTGGTACCAAAAGAGAAAATGCTAAAAACAAAAACAAAAACAAAAAAACCCTTAAAAAATAATTTACCAATTTATGTTAAGACTGTGAAGTGGGAACATCCTGGAGCTGAATGACAAGATGACTTGATTGGAACTATGTATATTCATATACAGGCAGCCACGCTGACATGGCGATGCTGGTTCGGAAAGGCATGCCCTGCTGTGGAGCGAATCAACCCTTTGTCTTCACAAACATTTTTCTGCTGAGGTTAAAAACTCCAAGGAGAGAAGGCAACTCCATTTCTCTGGATGTTCATCAGTCTTTTTGAGAAAAGGACATTCACATTCCACCACTCTAAAGGGAGCCATGGAGTCCTCCCTGTGACCCTGCTGAGTGCCCCCTTTCATAGAGATATGTCACACATCTCTAAATAAATCCAGCCCTGAAAAGATCTTGGTGCCCAAGATAACGCTTCTCCTGATTAATGTCCATGGCATGGGTTAAACAGATGGAAGAGAGGATTTGATTCTGGAAACAAATCCATGACAGCAAAATGGAAGTTTGAAGAAAATCAAAATGACATAGTAAGGTTATTTATCAAGCACGGGAGGTTGGCCTTTGAGTGGCAAAGTGTGCAGAGACCTTGTCCTATAATGGAATCAAATTCCTTAAAGGGCGCCTGTGGGAATCCAACAGAACATAAAAGTAAAATATAGCTGAGAGCTAGAAGTGATGAAAAGATGACCTGTGGCCCCCAGGCATAACTTCAGTCTAAGGAAACATTTTATTAGCTTGAGATGAAAAGAACAGCAAGTGGTTTTCACTCCCTTACTTCTCTTCCTACTATACGAGGGTGCGAACAACACCTATGGACAGTGAAATTCAACAGAAATATTTAGTTATTTGGAAGAACATAATTAAATTATGTGCAGAAATGTAATAAAGTTGGATATAAATGTGACATGTTCCTGGATGCAAAAATAGGGAAGGAAACATTATTGACATGAAGAGCCTAGGCACCAGCATCTGACTGTCTTGGGCTGGATTCCACCCCATCACATAATAACGATGTGCCTGCAGGCAAGTCATTTCACGCCCTTCACACTTGGTTTTCCCAATATGCAAAATGGAAATAGCATCAATACCTGTATCATGGGAACAGGATAAAGAAATGTGTTCCTCTTCTTCCTCAGCTGTGAGTTTTTCTAGTGTGCAGAATATGTTTCATTATATCTACAATGCCTAATACAGTGTCAGGACCATTTAAAATATCTGTTGAGTATGTACAGACTTTTTAAAATGTAATTTCTAAATTACATAAAACTTCCCTGTTATGCACTCAAATTAATATATTACCTAATGACAGAATCAAGGAGAGTTTGCATAATCTCTACTTTGAATCTCTGAAAGATTATTTAGTGAAAACCATAAAAAATTGCAATCAAATCTCATATAACAAAGGGATAATAAAATCCTACACATTAAAAATAGTTTAATACAGAAAAGTCTAATGGACACTCTAAATTCACATTGCTTCTTAGTGTTATTAGCTGTATAAAATTAGGCTGTCAAATATTGCTTTATGAATAGTCAGTAACGAAGAAAAAGAATCACAAGGGACAAATCACTGTCATACACAGAAGACTACCTGGCAGTCTAAGAATTAAGTTCACTCTTCAGGGCATGTTCGCCTCAGCTGTTATAAATATGCCGAATGCCTCTGTCAGCAGGCTCAATAAAGAAGCTGCCTTCACCAATAAGGTGCTTGGAGGGAGCAGTCTGTTGCTCAGAGTTGAAAGAAACAAAGACATTTTGTTTCCAATTATTGTCACTTTGCCTCTTAGTTCAGCTGAACAATTTCATGACCAGGAAGACAGAAAGGATTCTGAACAGCAGAGTAACTAACAAAATCCTTCTAATTAAATGACGCTTGGCTAAGGGCAGAGGACGCCTAGAGTCTACTTTTGGAGCAAGTCGTCCCTACATGGAGTCAGTCACTTAGCAATTGGTTAGAAAACACGTTTGCCTTTGCAGGCTACTCGACTGCCGGTCTCTGAACCACACTGAAACCTGAGCTATGAATTTTCTCAGAGACTCACTAATTTAATCATTGCAGAATGTCACAAAAATAAATAGAGGTCTTTGTTACCACCACTGCCTTTTATCTGTCACATATAATAGCAGTTTCCCGATTCACTTCTCTGGCCACTGTCCTTTTTTTTTTTTTAACTGGGAAATCAAACTTAGAGCCTTGTGTTTGCCAGGCAGGTGTTTGTGCCACTAAGCTAGTCCCCAGCCCTGGCCACTGTCCTAGTCGATCTCTGGAATAATCAAGGTTCTCAAATTTACTTATTCAGTTTACAAATTACCAGAGATCAGAAACCTATCTGAAGACTGGGTTTAGGAAAACCTCAGAAATTTCTTTGTGAGGTCATGATAGTATATCTGTGCAATTTTTAGTGGAACTAATATACAGCTTTCCTTTTAGGGTTCATTTTGAAATCACAGAAGCTCCTAGAACTCTCTGCTCTAGGGAACCCCTGCTGACAGGGCTAGAATAGGAAATGAGTGGTGATACCTCACCAAATGTCCATAAGTTACTGAACAATTGAAAGTACTTTGTCACAGAAATCAGGACACAAGACAGCCATGGCCATATTCTTATACTTATCTGTGAGTAATATGGCTGTTGTTCTAGAATCTTCTGTCAGGAAACACAGAGCTATTGCCTACTTGGGAACTATGAATCCTTGGAGGTATCTGTGAAGTAATCAAGCACTTTCATATCCAGATGCAAAGGAAGCATTGTTAGTAAGATGAATAAACATCTCTTGCACATCAACGTTTTTTCAAAACACATCTGGAGACTAACGAACATGCTGATTTATTTCAGTTATTTCTGAAAGCATAGTATCTATCCATTGTTGCCTTTTTTGTCATTAATTCATACTAAAAGTTAAACTGATGCAAGATGAGGAGGGACTGGAAGAACTGTTGATAGTCAAATCAAAGAGATGAGTAGCATTCCACTGAGAAAACAACAAACCTGATGGGCAACCTAATGGATAGAAAGAAAGAGATTTGAAGACTTTAAAACTACAGAAGAAATCTAGCCCCTCTAAAGCTCATTCTAGGTGCCCTGAAATCTACCTACCTTTGTACAACAACAGCATTCTGCTAAAAGAGGACCTATTCATACCACTCTCTCATTAGCACTTTGATATTTTTCCCCTTATTATTCCTCTATGTGACAGCTCGTTCTGAACACTGAATTTGCTGATCTTCAGGGACACAGCACATGTTTTATGAGACTTTCAGTAAGCCATTGGGCGTGGGCTGGGGATATAGCTCAGTGGAATAAGCGCTTGCCTAGCAAGCGCAGGGTCCTGAGTTCGATCCCCAGTACTGCCAAAAAAAAAAAAAAAGCAAAAAACAAACAAACAAACAAACAAACAAAAAATCCTGAAAAGCCATTGGGTGTGCTTACTCATTCTTTTCACCTCCTCTATCGCCTTCTGTCTGTAAAGATCTTATTCATAGATGGGTAACTTATGTTGACATGCTGGAAATTTTTTTACCACTTATCTCATGATTGGTGAAATTTTCTATACATTCTGATATCAGAATACATTTGCCAAGTCTGAATCCATCCACCAAGCCATATAGAAGGCGCAATCTAAACATTGTAGGTATGACTCATATGCATAGAGAAATAGTTACCTTGTTAATAGCAACTAAAACAATTTATATTTTACTCACATCTCAGTAAGACAAAATGTGTTCCTTTGGGCAAGGGATATAGCTCAGTGGAATAAGCACCTCCCTGGAAAGCACAAGGTCCTGAGTTCGATCCCTGATACTAAAAAAAAAGTTCCTTTACTAATAATGACTTTCAACTATGACCAGGGTCATGTGGAACTC
Organism: Dinomys branickii; assembly: GCA_004027595.1. Classification (NCBI taxonomy): domain Eukaryota; kingdom Metazoa; phylum Chordata; class Mammalia; order Rodentia; family Dinomyidae; genus Dinomys; species Dinomys branickii. The sequence goes on along the minus strand of PVLD010000430.1, from coordinate 266,875 downwards.
CGACGTATAAAACTTAACTATAAATTCTCTAAAAGCCTCTTTCTAAACTTTATCCTGTGTTACTACCATCAAGCATAATAATTTCTATATCATAAAAGCTTGTGAGTTTTTGAATGAATAATAAATAAATGCGTAAAGGAATTCATTATATAAGTGAATTAGTGACTCAATGAACGTACTTTGGCCTGAATTAATTAGCTAAGCAGTGAAAGCAAGATATAACTTGAAAGATGGAAGAGGAAGCTTTAGAATCTATATTTCTATTACCTTTTCACCAAAGTCATTGAGAAGAATTATGCAATCCAGGGTAAAACTCTGCTTTCTTTCTGTGTAAATCTTGCTTCAAGGTAGCTCTCCTGAGAAGAGCACTTTCATTCTTAAACTTGTCTTATTACAAATTCTTGAGTTGAACTGAATCATAAAGACAAATGCATTATTTTTCCTCATTTCAATTTCTTGTCAAATATGTTTCTTAAAACTTCCAAAATTTTGTCAAAGCCAGCCACAGGATTACTTTTCTTGGTTACTCTAATTTATTAAAGTGTAAGATCCACAAAGGCGGGAATCTTTAAATGCTATGTTCAGTAATATGTCCCAGGTACCCGGAACAACATCTAACAGACACTGAGCCACTAGCTGTTGCATTTGTTCCTATTCCACTTACCTCATCTGCATGCACTGTAGCCTCAGATGCTTTGTGCCACTGTGTGGTTCTCAAACTCTATTTATTCCTCGTTGTTTGATACTTTATTTTCCAAATTATATTTTCCTCATTGAAAAGCTAGTTTAAAAAAAGAATGTGAATGCAGTGAAGACTTTTAGGTATTTATTAGACCCTTAGTTATTTTTCATTTTGTTGTTCAGCAGTGACATATTATAAGGGAACAACATTGAGTAGCCCCAGAACAAAAAGATAACCCTAACCCTAATTAAGGCAGATATTGGTATTAAGGAAGAGGGGTCACCCCTGTGACTTCACCTGGCCATGTGGTTCAGGAGTATTTGGAAGTGGTCTGCAGGAAAAGTTTGGAAAGGTTGTCAGCTGAAGAAGCAGTCCTGGAAGGTATAAACTGAACTTGTTAGGAGATCTTGATCAGAGCTCAGAAACCATAAAGATGATAGAAATGCAGCCAGTAAAAACCAGGTTCAGGAGGTTTCAGTTAAGAACAAAGAATACATTCACTGTTGGACTCCAGGCCATGTACGTTATGCTTTTGTGGAAAATTTGTCTGCATTTAGCTTGTGTTTAGAGGCTTTTCAGGAGACTGAGATTAAGGTCAGTAAACCAATTAATCTGGCAGAAAAAATGTCAAGGCAGGCTAAAGTTGAGGAGGAGGCATGCCCTCCATTAGGGGCTTTTAGCCAGATTTATTCTGAGGATCAAGAGCAGAGTTGAATAGAATGATTTTAAAAGTTTGTAGTTTGAGCAGAAAGAAAGCTCAGGTAAAGTCATGGCCTGTAAAGATAGAGTGGAGGAGAATTTTGTTGCTGACACAAAACAAGACAAGGAAAAATGATGGCCTAAGGACATCACAACTAGTGGAACTCCACCCTTTGCAGCCTCAAAACTAAAAAGGTGAAATACTTGAGAATAAAGTCCCAGAGCACCATGTTCCAGAATTGCAGTGGCCTGCGGAATGCGTTCCTTAGAATTGTATTCATAGCACGAAGCAATCCAGGACTTGACCCCTACAGCTAAGAGAGACTAAAGCCTAGCTACTGCTCTAGCTAGCAGACCTTGGAGTCATCCATGTGGTGATGGTTTTAAATGCATGCAGAATGCACGAGTTGTCTGGTCAGGAAGGCTTCCACTCAGTTTTCAGAAGGCTGTGAGGCCAGGCAGTGTTCCCCTGAGAGGACAGTGTGTTAAGCTTAGAACCACCTAAGTGCCATACTGGCAGAGCCACCCAAGCCCTTTGGAGTTCACATCTTACCAGCAATTGCACCAGATGCTAAATATGGAACTATAGGACTTGTTTGCTCTGCTGGATTTTAAACTTGCTTTATTCTCATTCTTTTCTATTCTCCTATCTGTACCTTTTGGAAGGGAAATGTTCATGTCATGCCATTTTATGCTGCAAGTGTTTGACTGTATTTTATTTGCACAGGGTCTCAAAGCTAAACTTATTTTAAATCTCATAGAAAACTTTTGACTTTTCAGGAGAGCTGAAACTGTTAAGACTGGCAACTCTTAGAGATGGACTAAATCCATCTTTTGCATAAAGGGGTGTGCATGAGTTTTTTGGGGATCATGAGCAGAAGGTTACAGCTTGTGTTTAGATATCCCACTGGAAAGTCTCACGTGGTCATAGGTAGGGGTTATTGAATGTGGCTGAAGTAAGGTATGTGAATGTGAGTTAAGACTGTGATACTGGTATTAAGGGTGTGGATAATGAAAGCCCCACCCTGGCTATGAGTGGCACCACTCAATAGGTTTATAGCTTGCATGGACTGTAAAGAGACAGAAAGAAGCTGTTTTGCTCTTTTCTGCCTTTTGCCTGCAACACCATGGACTGTTTTTTCTCTGTGATGCCCCTCTGCCATGCCACACTGCCTTGGAGCCAACTACTATGGACTAAAATCTCTACAAACTGTGAACTGAAATAATCCTTTCTTCTTTTAGCTTGTGGATGTCATGTATTTTGTCCCTCTATGAGAAAAGTAACTAAGACAGTGTCAGAGCAAGAGAATGGAATCATCATGCTTATGTGAGCAGTTCTACTTTGGTTTTGCATTTTAGACTTTTTTTTTTTAGACAAAGCTTTCTATATAGTTGACACTGGCCTTGAATTCTATATGTAGCCCAGGCTAGTCTTGAACTCACAGCTAGTCTCCTGCCTCAGCCTCCAGAGTACTGTGATTACAGACATAAATCACCATGCCCAACAGCAGATATACTTTGTGAAGCACTTTCATACACACCACTGTAATTAATCTTTATAACTGCTTTATAGAGAAGAAATGTGCTATTTTCTCATTATTCAGAAGAAAACCCTCAGGATTAGAGAGGCTAATTGGCCCAAAGTACACAAGCTAATAAAAGTTAGACACTTCCCATATTCCTCCTCCTTAGACACTTGCTTTCTATCTGCCACTCAAGGTCCAAATGTATTTCACAGAGTTGTGTCTTAGGTAGTGAAAAACAAATTCTAACCAGAGACGAAGATAACTATCTGATCTGGAAGTCTTGATTGCTGTGCAAGAGCTTTAGCCACCACATGAATTAGCAAAAAGAGAGACTTCTGAACAAGACTTAATCTCTTAGAAACAAGCTCTCCGGGGAGACAAGTCTATATGTAGTAAAAACTGGAAAGCTGGGCAGAAGGTAGAGAAGTATGTAATTGCATAGGTGGGCTATCTTTCAAAATGAAGGAGATAATTGTAATTCTGCAGGGATGCACACCCTCCAGACCATGCAGCAGCTGCTCTCTGGACCTCTGTCACACTCTGCTGTCTATGTCCCTGAAGTCAGTGGGGGAAGAAGGGCCTGTGTCCCTTCTCACTAATCATCTGTGACATCCAGTTGGCACACCCATCAGATATAGTCCATTTGTGCCTTTCTAGGTCAGCCCTGCCCTGTGCAAGGAGAATGTCAGTATTTATAGGTAGCCTGAGGTTGTAATTAGAGGTGCTTTGCATAGTTTGGGGAGCTTTGGGATACCTATGCTTTTTCTGGGTTTTAATTTGCACTTGTATTTCCTTGTCCACTGAGGGAGGCAGAATCAACTTGAAATTAAAAAAAAAACAAAAACTTAAGCTCCAGGGCTCCTCATATGTATGGGCCCTTCTATTACCCTGAGAAGAGTCCTAGTGTTGTCTGCACATAGTAATATTAGTCTTTTATTACATTTTCCTTTGTGCCTACTGGCACTTTGCAGAACTGGCTAAAGGTGAATTAAACTAAAGAAACATGAACTTGCTCTTAATGGTATAATTTGTGTACATTACAGGCACTTACCTGTATAGTTTGATGATTGCCAAAACAATTGTCCAGGTAGTAAGTGGAAGAGGTCAGACCCTAATATCAGTCATGAGTCTGACAATAAATTTTGTAATGCATGATTAATCAAATATTTTATCAATGTTAGTAAAGAAAAACTCAATCACATGTTTATTTTCTCTGTAGAGAATGATTATTACAAAATTGCTGTCAATGATCACGCAGCCAAGATGTAGGTAAAAATATATTTTAGAGGTACATTATGCATTTAACCAGTAAAATTCGTGTGCTGTTTCTCTACACTTTCTGCTGTTTGCCAGATTTTCAATATTTATAATTTGTTGTGTTTTTAAATTTTAAGTAAAAATTTATTTAGTTTTGATAATTTCATGTTATTTTTCTTTTTAAAAATCCCAACATTCTGTAAAGCAGCCTCTACAAAAATTGAATTTGTTTTTGTTGGAGTAAGATTTTAAAAGAAAGGTTAATGTTGTTTTCTACAGATGTCAGTTTAGTTATCCTCACAGCCGCACAAGGGACCTCTCTACCCATATACAGAGGATGAAATTCTCCTGGAGATAAAGGAATATTAATGTACTTCTTGCTTTTGGACTTAAAAAGGAAACCCTGAAGACTCAGATGTGTGACACAATGTGACAACCCACGGTTGGTTTCCTTAGGCTATTGCAAAAAATACAGAGAGGATTCTTAGGCAAGTCGCTCTCAGATCTGCATTCAGCGGTAAGGATACTGGGCCACTCAGTGGGCAAATTATTCAGCCTTCCTACAAAGCAGCTGAGTAAAAGGCCCTGGGGAAGCCTCAGGAAGTTACTGTAAAAGACTACAGAAAGTATGATATTTGGTATTATTTTTAAATTTTAATTTTTTAATTTTTATTGGTACATATTTGTAGCACATCATGATTACATCCATCATGAGACATTAGTGCATGTAAAGGACATTTCTCAATTCCTTTCTTTAATACCCTCCCCTCACTTGCCCTCTCTGTACCTCCATGTATATGCAGATGTAATGTTTGATGATCAAATTCCTCATAGAACTCCATGCATGTACATAAAACTTTGTCACCTCCCTCCCCCTTTTTTATTAATCTCCATTCCTCCTCTCCCTACCTGTCCCTCCATCTTTCATTTCCCTTCCCATATGCCAAAGATCCACCTTGCTATTTCCTACTATCTGTTCTTTATTTTGCACTTTATTTATGTATCTGGGTTCTCATGTAAAAGAGACCGTGCGATATTTAAACCCATGTCCTTGATTTACGTCACTGAATGTTGTTTGCATGATGCATCTATTTTCCTAAAAATGACTCCAGTTTATCTTTCTTTATGGTAGAGTAATACTCCATTGTACATAAATACGATGTTTTCTTTATCCATTTATCTGTTGATGGATATGTAGTCTGTTTCCAACATTTAGCTATTATGACTTGTGCTGCTATAAACATGGGTAGGTATGTATGGCTGTGATATGATATCTTAACCTCTTTTAGGAAGACACCTAGGAGAGGATATTTGAAACTTACATTTAGCAAGTTAGTGATGACAAAGGGCTAAGAAGCATTCTGTTGGAGCTATTGACCCAATGAGATCTGCCGCAGATGACAGCAATTCTCTGTGGGAGCTCAATGGGAGTCATATTCCACCAGGGAGTATGCTGGAAATATGTAGAGATATTTTTATTGTGTTGTTTTACTGGGTTGTTGAGCAAGGATTCTAAATACCCTTCAAATGTCAAGTATTCAAGCTTAATAAAGAGCCATCCTATGCTCTGCACTAATTTATAATGTTCCACTCCATATTGACATTGAATGATAACCCAATTTATTGAGTCTTATTATATAAACACAAAGTAATTTTGCATAGCTTTAATATACAGTGAGTTTTATGTCATACAAATCATGAGAAGTTGTTTACACCTTCTCCAAGACTCCTTTATCTCCTCAAAATATTACAACCTTCCTGGCAAAGCAGAATGAGTCATTTCTATTACTAATATACTCTACCTAACTTATTTTGTGTGAAGAGTTGTGACATTTATAGGGACTGTACTTATACACAGAAATTCACTTACAAATCATTGCCTTCAAATTCTCAACTTATAAGAAAAGTTTTGTAAAGATTTAAAAACGCATCTACTATAAGTGTGTGCATGCAACCATTTTATTGTTTGTTCTGTTGTAGTGGTTCCTGAACATGCTAGACTGTCAAAAATAATTCCAAATATTTACTTAGTTATTTTGTCCACTGAAAATAGATTTTCTCAAATACAAAAAGGTAAGCTGGTAAGTTGAGTAAGCTAATAATGGTAAAAACAGAATTTCTAAAAGGAGGGTTTTGACTGCAGTTAGGGAATAGTAAATCTTGTTCATATGTAACATATTTCCTTTTCTATTCTCTTATTTAAGTCTGCATCATTTCCTTCATTAAGGGTTTTAAAATATTGATATATCTATGTTATTTCCAACAAAGGATTTTGTGGAAATCTTTGCTGTAAGGAAAGAAATGTTGACTTAGTGGGGCTGAGGACTATTAGCATTAAATGGAGCAGTAAAAGAGATGTTCATGGTTAGGAACCTTCATCTAGGATTTGCCTCTGATGACCAGCGCCTCCACCAAGCAGAAAGTGCAGTGCAGCAGAGGGTCTTCAACATGAGGGTCATTCCACTAATGCTTAAGAAATGGTGATTGAATTTAAAACAAAATTAAGTCTCACAACCCCCCTGTGCCTCTAAAAGGAGAGTAGAGATTTTTTAGTTTTGCTTTGTTTTTTTAAGTAAATGATCCACTGAATAGAAATGTGAGTTGGGAAGTCTGTATCTCAGAAAATCTATAGGTAGAAATGCAAGTGGAGAAATTCAACATTTCTCTGTAAAAGTCCTCCACAACTGACCTGAGGAAGCCAGCTGAGCATTCTTTGAAAATCAATAATTTTAATGTAAATTTTAATTGGAATACAAGCAGAAGTAGTATTCATAAGACTTAATTAAAAAAAAGTAAGTGTTCTCTCTGACTACTAATAACCAAAAACAATGAAGCCATGTTAAATATAATCAAATAATTTTATTGTTTCAGAAAATAATGGACCAAACCAATCTGGACAGTGCATTACATCATAGAAATATTTCACACATCAGAGTGCAGGCATGTCATATTAGATTCTGTTACTAGTACTCACAGCATACTTTTTCCCAAAATGATGGAGACTGCTGCATATATGTGGACTTGTGTGTGCACATTTGTGTATAGATATCTGTGTGTGGATAAACACATAATGCCACTGTTCAATGTTTTAAGTCTAAAACAAGAGAAAATTTCTCAGTAAAAATAACTCCAAAAATATTGCAGGTTTCCTCTGGCTTCTAACAACTGATGAAAGATAACAGATCTAGTGAGTAAAGTGTAATGTTAAGAGTTGTATCAAGAACTATTTATAGAAGAGGTAACATAGACTTTATTAAATACTTTCCCTTCACTGGTACAAAATACACAACACCTTCCAAACAAAGGAAGGAAGGTTTACTTTGGATGACTGTTTTAGTGGATTTAGTTCACGGTCATCCAATTCCAAGACAGAAATGGCATGGCAAAACAGTAGCGTGAAGGAAAGCTGTTCACCAGATGGCAGCCAGGAAACAGAGAGAGCAAGATGGCAGGAAGGGCCTAGAACAAAAACATAGCCTTCCTGGTTACGCTCCCAACCCGTTACCCACTTCCGCCAGCCAGGCCCCGCCTCCTAGCAACACAGTTGCAAACTCATCAGTGCGTTGATCTGCTGAGGACTACGGAGACCCCTAATCCAATCGCCTCTGATTGCATGGCTCAACCTCTAAATACAAAAGGTTGCTAGGAGCCACGTTAGACCTAAACTGTAGCGGACTTGTGATTTACAGAACTTGGACATGGAAATGCTCTGAAAAACTGTAAGCTTGCAATTCCTGACATGAGAGGGGCTTCTTGCCATAGGTCTTTCTAGTGTGATAGGCGTGGTGTTTGCTGTAGCCTCACAATCAGAAGGAAGAAACAGGGGCATGTCTTTGTCCAGGCTATTGTTCTACCATTTCGTTTCACTTTCTTGTGGAAAAAAAGGTAGAGTAGATGGTTCTCCTTTAGCTCTAGCTTTTACTTAGCATAAAAACTAGGAGAGAGACTAGAGTTGCCAACAAATGCTTACTGAAAGAATCTGTTGTCATAGAACATGACTGCAGTGGTCTTCATATAACATTAATCCATATCACTTAACAGAAATACAGTTCAAACACCAATGAGAAGGACTATCAGAGATTTATCCCTTACAACAGGGAAGGAGCAACCAAATCTATTCACAATCAGAAAGATTTGTTGATGAACATATGCTGCAAATGGGTAGACAGTAAAGAGTGGCAGCGGGAGTGTTAACGGCAGGTTGCCATTGTTTAGTTTCAGGAAACCAAAGCATAGGCAATTTGGGGGACTGTAGCAAAGATGACTAACAGTTTCAAGAGGACTCAAAGCAGATGTCTGTGTCACTACTCAACACTAGGGCTCCAATTTGAAAACCTAGGGCTACAGACTGGCAAAAGCAAGATGAGATGTTTATATCCAGAAATGCCAAAGCAAAATCAAAGTGAACATCATCTTGCATTCTTACATCTGGTAATCTGAACAACTTCATTGAAGATAACAATATGTAATATAACAACCATTGTTAATTCCTATCATCTTGTTTTGAAATCTTGTATCTTTTTTATTGTTTTGGTATTGTTTTTACCTTCATTAAATACCCAATGCCCAAAATGAAGGAAGGAAAGGTTTATTTAGCTTACAGTTTGTGGAGGTTTCAGTCCATACTTGGCTGGTTCTGAGGCAGAGTGACACATGGCAGAGGGCAAATGTTCATGGCGGCAGCACACAGCAAAAACCTCAAGAGCAAAAGGGGACAATGGCTGCAAGCAGCCTCTTTCCTTCCCTTACATTGTAAACAGGCTACCCCCACCCAGGGGGCGGGTAGCTCTCACAAGGACCCCATGCCTTCCTCTTCCATAGGCTCAGGATGTATACAAAGTAAGCACCCTGGCTTCCTGCTGAGTCACTCAGCCAAACCTCTAGACTCCCCAAGTTGACACAATGTATCAACCATAACAGAAGAAATAGTAAAAGTGGGAAATAAGGGGAAGTGGGAAGTTAGGCAAAGGTTATCAACAACAAGCTGACTGCGTTTATATGGTGCATTTACTCTGCTACTGTGCTGAGGCTTTTCAAAATTTCCATCTCCATTGTTACCAGCATTCTTGTGTTGTTAGCACTCTCCAGCATCTCCCTTTGAGGTCAGCTTATAGCACTGTATGGCTTTTCTAGCTATCGTCTTCAAACCTTTCCAGACACCTCCTGTGATCCACTTCCAAAGGTTTCTAAGCAATATGGCCAGGTGCAGTCAGAGTAACAGTTCCTCTCCTGGTACCAAAATCTGTTTTAGTCACTTTTCTTTTTGCTGGTTCATGGTTACAGTTTTGGTTAGTTGGTTCCAAGGCATAATGGCATGGTGGAAGGGTCTGGGTGGAGGAAAGTTGTTCACCTCCTAGTAACCAGGAAACAGAGTGAGAAGCAGAGACCTAGGGAGAGAGATACATCCTTCCAGGTCACAACCCCAGGAAACCACCCCTTCCAATAAGACCGTACCCACTTCCTATTAGCAAATCAGCTATATCACTGCCTAGATTCAATCAGTTTCCAAAAGTTCCACTTCTGAATGTAGGTAGTACTGTGGAACAGCGCCTAAATCTAAGTCATAAGACTTGTTCATGGAAGAAGTTACCTTAACCCTAAGGAGAGAAGTGATAAAAAATGAGAAATATAAAAGGGTTTTGTTTCATTCCAGCAAATAATAATTTCCTTAGTGACCGTTAGTGGTCAATGACTAAGTTCTTCAGGCTTTTAGAAGTTAATGAAAATAATATGTGATTTAAAGCAGGCCATTTTAAAAACTCTTGGGGGGGGGGGTTCTTCATTAAAACACTCTTAATCAAAACTCAGGATTACAAATCTTACATTTCCTTTTTATAGAGCTAACTGTGGTGGCTATGGCTTAGAACTACAACCACATGAAGGCAGTGAGAAGTTCTCAAATAGAGCTTCAGGAAAACCTTTGCCATAATAAAGATAATGCATGATGTCTATGCTCCTTTTTATTCATGGTTTCAAGAATGTTTTCCATGTGCATACTAATGGAATTCCTGTTTAATAACAAAAACTAAGCAGGATACTACTACCTATTTATCAGAAAAATAAATAAAGTAGAACAAGTGGGCTGAATTGGATTTTTTGACATAAACATGCTTAATTCTTTTCTCCAGCAACAGCTGGAGAAAGACAAGGATAACACCCTGCTTCGGTACAGCTTTACTTTTCAGCTTGGGTGATTCCAGATGCTAATATAACTGGGAAAATGTAATTAGTTTCAATTAACTAACATCTGGCCAAGCATAAACATTATATTTGGGAATCAGGTAAAGGAAAGCACATTTTTACTGGGCAAGCTTCTTGACAGAACAGGCTGAAGAAGATTAAGAAATTCTGTTTAGATCATTCAGGAAGAAATAGCTTATTAGACGTGCCTTTTAAAACACATTCTTCATCTGTAGGTTTCTGGGTTATCTTCCAATATAACATGAGCCAAAATCTGATTAAATAATAGCATGTCAAATTCTATTCTAGCAAATAACCAATCCTGCTAAAACCTCAGTGTGCCTCAACTTCAGCCAAGAGTTCATCTATTTGAAGAAAAAAAATTTAAATCTAGTTCTAACATAACAAAAAAATTGTCCCCTTACAATTACCTGTGTAATCGGATTTGAGTTTCTCCTTCATGGAATAATATGAATGAGCAAAGAATTTAGCCTCATGATAGTTCTCCCTTACATAGCAGCTCTCCATGACAAGATAGCAGATGAACCTCTAATTGGATGTGCCACAGGTAGGATTTCATTCAGCACAGACATAGAGGCAATAAAAGTCAAGCTTCAGTAAAGAGAACTTTGCTTCATATGTGTTTATAGAACCATCAATATGATCCATTTCCATTCAAATTTGAAAAGTTCAGATATGGCATCAATGCCAATTTACTGAACATTGACAATACAGACAACAGGTTTTAATCTGTAACTCTAAGATGGTAAATAATTCATGTCCTGTAAGACATAGGTGGGAAAAACATTTAGATTCTTGCTTATTTTCGCGTTTGTAACAGGCAAGCAAAATTACCTCTTTTGTTGTTTTATTTTGTTATTGTTGTTATTGTTTTGCTTTTTTTTTAAATTATCTTTAATAATTATTCGTAATAAAGAATGAATTCAAAAGGTATGTTCATCTTTCAGGGGCTGAGAATGTGATCCAAATGTATCTACCAAATAGAAACTTATAAAGCACATTGGGACTCTACTATCATATCCTTCCACACACAGAGGTAGACTGGCTGCTGATAGGACAGTTACACTGTTAAGGTAACATTTTTTCAGTATCTAATACCATACAGAGAGACTGTTATTGGTAACAAATTTTCACCACTTCAGTTTATTAGCATCATGGCCATATGCCCTACGAGGTCATTCAATTACAGATATTACACATAGAATAAGTAACACATGGCCTGGAGATGTAATTCATTGGTAAAACACTTGCCAGGAATGCACAGAAACCCATGTTCCATCTCCAATCCCACTAAACAATAAATACACACAAAACTGTAAGACATTAGTATAGTGATAAGACAGAATTTGAAGTCATTAAAAAACAGCTTCAGATATCCTTTTCCCCATTACATTTATACAGATTAAATCTTCCCATTTAGAATTTGTTTAAAAAGCTTAAGTGCCTACTACTTACTTTATCTCCAAAATGAACCTCCTTAACTTTCCTTTCTACGATGATCTCCTCCTACCAGAATCTCAGCGTAACATAATTTACCATCATCCTTGTAATCTCCCAGATCAGAAATGTGGATACCACCCTAGTTTCCTATTTTCCTGTCACTTGTTCAGTTCAGGCTTTTGTGTCCTTTTTTTGTTTGAAAAGCGCAACAGTCTCATGACAGCCTTTCACTTTGAGATGGGACTTCTCATCTTCCCTCTCAGCCCTTAACAATTTCTCTTTCACAGTCCACATGCAAAACTGGCCATGTTACTTTCTTAATTAAAAGTTACACATGACAATTAAATGTCTTCAGTGTTAAAGTCAAATTCTTGTACTTAGGAAGCAAGGACTTTTATTTCAGGGCCATACACCATTTCCACTTGGAGTTCTACACCGCCAAGCTCCACGCTGCTGGATGTCCTGCTTTCCAGTTTATCTCCCTATGAATTACATTTTTTAGAATCCCCTTACTCATATAGGTGCCGGTTAGGAATAACCAAAACTGAGATTACAGGAGATTAGCGAGGCAGACCCACCGTTACTCTTCTGAATGTCATTAACAGTTAGAAGCTATGTAAGACAGAGAAGGGTAAGAGAAAGTGGTTTCTATTCTATCTCAAATTCTGATTTAGGGTGGTAGCCACAAAAGCTACCATATGTCTGCAGGCTTTTACCCCAGCCTTCTTTTGAAGCTGTACTCCAGGTGTCTTTAGCACTACCAACACTTTTTTGCCAGTTTCATAATAGTTAGTGATATTTCTCTGAACTTGTATTGGTCACCACCTCCTACAGCTGTGAAGGTCTAAGTCTTTAGGTAAAGTCCTAACACTCCCCAAAGAAAACCTGACTTGACATTTGGTGCACCATCTTGATGTAATACTGATACACTTGATCTCCTTTGTTTATTTCGTATGTGTCCATGCTGGTCCCTTGGACTGCTATGCTTATGCCCACACTAGTCCTGCTCTCCTCAAGATTCTTTAACTAATTTTTATTATCATGTCTACCAGAAGGGTTTCTCCACTCTGCACTGCTTGTAGATCTCAAACCCCCAGCATTATTTCATAAATTACCCTAACATAATTGCTAATTTATCTCCCAGAACATGTTCATCTAGCACCTTCCCTAGGAGGTGAGATCACCAGTGTAAGTAAAGAGCTTATGTCTGCACCTCCAAATATTGGCACAGACCTTCTGCATTAAATCCAAAATAGTAGCCATGTTACAAACAATTCTAACCAACCCAATTCTTTGGAATTCAGACACATGGGAAAAAAAAACATTTTTATCTTTAGAGACTTTCGCCACAAAATATCCCATGCTAACTCAAAAGGGTTCACTGATAGTAAACAGAGTATGCAGATTTTGAAACCCAAGTTTCCTTTGACTGTAATCCACCTTTCATCTCATTCTTCATCCTGCTTAAAACCCCTGGTACACCTCAACACTTTATCACTGGTACCCAAACTAGGTCTCCGAAATCTCAAGATTTTCTTAGAATTACCTCAGTGGTCCCTGTGGAAGAGAGAAGAGAGCTAATAAACCCTGAATGGAAGAATGTGAAGTGCTATCTTTTTCTTTCTTGTGATATTCAGGATTGAACCAGAGCCTTCTACCAAGCTATATACTCAGCTCTCTTTTACTTTTTATTTGGATGAACAATGTCACTAAGTCACTGTATTGCTCAGCCTGGGCTTGAACTTGCAATACTCCTGCCTCACTCTCCTAGAGTGCTTGGATTAATAGGCATGTACCTCCACTATGTTACTTTACTCTCAATATTTGAGAGTCCCTGTGATTCTGATTTGAAAATAACAACACAAAAAGATATCATTTAACTTAAGTTTAAATCATTGGCCTACAAGATAATGTCAAAGCCTCTTAGAATAACTAGCCCAGGCTCCATTAACTGTCCCTTGTCTGATTCTGCATACCTTTCTCTGGCTATCCTTTGTACACTTATATATCAGTAGTGCATAACCCGGATCATGTTGGTGATGCTATCTGTAAATAGCTGCACACTATTCCGTCTGAATGGAATGTCTCTCCCATTTCTCCTTGCCTAAATGTCGCACATAACAGCATATCACTTCCTTCAGAAAGCCATTTCTAAGGCTCCAAGATGGAATAAATTTTAATCCTCTCCATTCCTACATTATATTTCCCCTTACCATAGCACAACACTGGATTATCATTACTTATTCCAGTTTCAACTGGGAGTGTTCTGAGCAATGTCTTAATCATCTCTTTGCCCCTTATACCTACAGCACAGGCAATGAATAACAGTTAGTGCTCAACAGTTATTGGATGAACTCTTCTACAGACGGAGACTAAACTTCAGATTAAAGGGAAAAGAGGAGGGGAAAGAAAATACTAGGTTCTTATTTACTTAGGCACAAGAGTGGAAATAACTGACGCCCCTATGCAGCTCATTTGAGCCTCACTGGAACTCTCTGACACAGATACTATTGTTTCCACTGTACAGTTGGGAGATGTTGGATGAGAGAATTAGGAAGGAAATGAAGAAAATTAAATTTAAAGTTTGCCTGAATTCCAGCTCAACATCTTTATGCCATAATATACATAAGTAATGTACGTCAACATGCACTCAGTTGTGACTTGAAAGAAGCCATCCAAGAGAGTACATTTGCCCTATAAAGTCTGCTATAGCATTTCAGCTTAATTGAGTTTCCAAAATTTTCCTGGCAGCCATGATTAAAAATTACACACTTTCCAGAGAATAGTAATCTATTTCTAAGTATATGCCACCTACTCAAGTCAATTTAATAAACATTTATTTAGCACCAACTAAATGCAAGTCACCGCATATAGCCTTAGGGGAAACATAGAATAAGAAAGGTAAGGTCCTTGCCCTTCAGGAGCTCATTATCTAAAAACATACATTAACATTTCTGAATGCAGGCAGACGGTGGTAAGTGCTGTAAGAGAGGTACTTACAACGTGCAAAGAAAGTATAAAGCAGGGAGAGATTAATTCCAACTGTGGGATAATAAAACACCTTGGTAAATGTACCTTTCAGGACACACCAAGAAAATCTTTTATGACCCAGGCCAAGGAAGCATTTCTTCGTAAAATACCAGAGCTTATTCAAGAAACTAGTAGACATAGTTTTTGTGAGCAAGAATAGAATTGAGCTACAATGGAAAGTGCCCTACCTATATTTGTTTTCCACAGCAACTGGGGGAAACACGTGTCTATTTATTTCAAAAGCTCTCAGTCTATTTAAATGTAACTCTACATGGTCCTGCCTAGACTTACACAACCATTCATAGGATTTCTTTTCAGTTCGCTTGAATTCTTGAAGACTCTGAATAATCAGTCTTGAAGTAGGAAATATAGGAAATTTGAAAGAAAACAGTTCAGCCTGATCAATGAAGGATGAAGGTAAAAAGATTTTTTTCTTTTTTAATTTTAAGAAGAAGCAGCTACAATGTATTACCTAGTTGACACTTGCTTCTAAGATCTTAAATGCCCATGAATGAAGCTAACAATGCTAAATGACTTCCTCGGCTTGTAAGGTAAATTTACTAGGTGCTGGCTTCACTGCCCCAACTTAAGGTAAACTGAAAGTAAAAGTGAAACCACAGAAATCTCATACCATTCCTATGCTAAAGGATCACTCAAAATTGATGCTGTTGTTTAGAAGTCCATAATATACTGTATGTACAAAGGAAAACAGTTCATTTACATTTATTATATTTTAAAATAAGGAAGCCCTATTGCTTCTCGGCCGTTTGGCTCAGATCAAGCGTAGTAAAATGAGGAAACCCTGACTTCATGGAAAAATATGTTATAGAAGATAAGCGCCTTTTGAAAAGAGGTTTTCTTCAGGATAAGGTATCAATAGAATAAATGTAAACTAATCAAAGATCAGTGTGTTATTATTTTAAAAACCTCTCCTTGGTAGGGTCTTCATGTACAGCGGCAGAGAACAAGTTGAAATTTCCCAAAAGCTATTGGCCCTACCAAAGGTTTTGCTTGAGTGAAATCTTAAATCTGCTTCAGAAGAAACGAGAAACAGATGAAGAAGTATCCATGCCCTTAATGCCCCCCTTCCTAGTTCAATTATTCTGTCTCTGCTACATCCCCAATCTTTCATTTCTAACATCTACTTCCCTAGAGTCTCCAATCTGAAAATTGGCTTGAGAGAAAAAACCCACAGTTGATAATGTTATCATAATAGTTTTTTCCTTCCATTTAATCGTATCAAGCAACTTATAACAGCTTTCCTCTTTGCACCAATGCTTGTGCTTTTTAATATACTTAGGCTGGCCTGTGTACCACTCATCACCACCATACTAAAATATTCTCAGTGTTTACCAACTATATTTGATTGCCTCTCCCCAGTTCTTATAATGTTAATATGTTTTCTTTATTTGACTCTAGTACTGCTTGTTAGGTGGAAATCATTTCATGCCCACTCCTGACATCCTCTTGCAATAAAAGGGCTCAGTTACGTTGGATGAAAAGTAGGCCTGTCAAGCCCATCTTCACCTCCCTCTCGGAAGCAGAGGCATCTGCAGAATACTCTTCCTTCTCCTGTATCAACATCTTCGCCATTCTGGCACCTGTACCAGCCTCTCTGGATAAGATATTGACTGTGACCAGATCAGTAAATTGTCCTCCCTTGAAGATCCTGTTATGATCCCTCTTAGGCTCCCGTGTGTCTCCTGGCAAAGCAAAGCAAAATTGCCATGTTTTTGTTTTTAATTTTTCTTCCTTTTCTTTATTAATTTGCTCAAAACATAGGCATAGAAGAAGGGGATCCCATCAACATCATCACAAAGTTTTGTTCTCAAAACTCTCACCTCCATAACTTCTAATATAAACTCCTAGTTTTCCTCCCACTTATCTGATGTTTCCTTCTTGTTTTTATTTATTTTTCATAAATAATTTTTCTTTTCACAAAGATGTCATGTTGAATTACTGTTTCGCTCTTCCATCGCTCTCTCACAGAATCCACACACACACACAATTACATGTATAGAATATATGCATATACATACATGTTACATATACATGCATATATGCACTCACACATGCATACACACAGTCATGAATTCTCAATGAGCAAATATAAGAAATTCATTGTTTTACCTTGCATTGATTAAATCTTCAGACAGCTCCTCCTACTAATGTGCATGTTTTGCAATTAAAAATGATCCTTAAGGAAGGCATTCAGCCTCAAAAATTGATGTGATTAACATGCCTATTACCTAGGTAACTCTAGCTCAGCACTTGCAAATAACTTACTCTGTTTCATCATTAACTTTCAGAGTGGTTATACGTTCTCCATAAACGAATTATCAAGATATTTCCAACTATTTATGAATAACCCATAAGCCATACACAACATTGGATAAGCAAGAACAGTGAACAAAACATATGAGAACTTCACAGATAGGGGACTACATTCTAGAAGTAAAGACACATATTAAACATCAAAATTACCTTACAAGGGCTGGGGATATAGCTCAGTGGAATAAGCGCTTGCCTAGCAAGCGCAGGGTCCTGAGTTCGATCCCCAGTACCGCAAAAAAAAAAAAAAATTACCTTATGAAAAGAGAAGTTATATGATAATAAATAACAGAAGGAACTGATTTACATTGGTATTATGGTTGATACATTGTGTCAACTTGGGGAGTCTAGAGGTTTTGCTGAGTGACTAAGCAGGAAGCCAGGGTACTTACTTTGTGCACATCCTGAGCCTGTGGAAGGGGAGGGCATGGAGACTGTGTGAGAGCTGCCCACCCCCTGGGTAGGGCAGCCTGTTTACAATGTAAGGGAAATAGAAAGAGGCTGCTTGCTCTCCATTCCTCCCTTTTGCTGGCTGTTTTTGCTGGTTCTGCTGCCATGAACAATTTGCCCACTGCCGTGTGCCATTCTGCCTCAGAACCAGCCGAGTGTGGACTGAAACCTCCACAAACTGTAAGCTAAATAAACCTTTCCTTTCTTCATTTTGGGCGTTGGGTATTTTCTCTCAGCAACGAGAAAAAAGTAACCAAGACAACTGGTAAGTAATGGAATAAATCACCAAGGAAGTGACATTTGACTTGAAACCTGAAAAATCAGAGTACACTGAGAGCAGAAAGAAATTACAGTTCTTAAACTGAGGTCATAGATAATTATTTGACTATGCTTGCTAAGTAATATACATACAATCTACATTCAACTGCAAGTTATATATGCTATAAAATAAAAAATTAAATATTGTTGGAAGGCAAGCTTTTTCTAGAATAATTACGAGAGCTATATTTCATTACAATTGTAAAGTTACACATATAAAGACACACAGACACATTTCCTTAGAGCAGTCAATTGAGCCTAATCTGTGTGTGGGATCAAGTCAGCAAAAGGCCCCTGGGATCCTGTTTCAAAATATCTAAATCTTTGCCAGCCCATAGATTTAAAATAGACCTGTGCCGGTGGACACAATATATATGGCTTTCACCCCACCCAGATTACAGCAACCCTTCAGAAATAAATTCAAAATATGAGATTAACTCCAAAGTCACAGATTAAAAATCCTCAGAGGTAAGAGGGTGAAGATGAAGACGAGAACAAAGCAAGTTTTACAAGGCAGAGCATGAGCGTTGTAGTGAGAAAGGCTCAAATTGGCATCTCTGATATTTCTCTTTTTTCATATAACTGAACTCCTAAATGTAAAACAAACATTTCTTGTACTATGACAGCAGACTCTAGACAGTATTCCTATCTGGTCTCAGAAGAGTGAATTCCAACTTAATCTCTCCATCAGCTGGCAGCTGCACAGCCATGGAGGCTTATATTAACAGGGATTAGGGGACTACCTTGGAGCTTCTCCATGTAGGGTTCTATGTCTTAAAGCAGAGATTTAATTATTCACATCATTGTCATCACATCCCTCCAGGACTTTCATTTTTTTAATTTAAGTTATGAAGTCTTTTGACAAATAACAAAATTATTATGTTAAAAACAGTTCAAAGAATTTACTATGTTTGTTGAAGTTAAAAGATTCGGAGATATGCTTGAAAATTATTAGATAAATATTGGACATCTTTTATAGCTCATACATATTCTTTGAATTTGAATTTCTAATGATTATGTTCAATTGTTGGTAAATATGAAATAAACACTTGTTTTGTTAAATTGGTATTTGTAAATTCTGAGCTAATTTGTGATTTCTGCATGATATTTAGACAATTTCATATGTAATAAGCTTAGGAACCATTTTAAATATCAGACGGTATCTAGATTTCTCACCCTTCAGTACCACAAGCTGTCCTTTATCCTAAGGGGACCGGTACTCAGAAAGTATAGCTGATTTTCTGTAATTCCTGCTAAGGTTTCAACTACACAGTTAAGAATGAGAAATGAACAAACAAATTGGACTTGCCAGAGCCTGCATCACCAGTCAAAGAAGCAGGGAAGGAGAACAAAGAGAAAACGTTCACTTGGCCTTGTCCCATTGGGAATGCAATGCCATAGCGCACCGTTTAGAAAAAATTACCTTTACCTCCATTTATCCAACGTGGACCCATGTAGGAATCCAACAGAAAAGGACTTCCCCACACCTAATGCCAGACTACACAGAGGTTGCTGACAATATCAAAAGCTAAATTCATTTTGTGCTTTGCTGGACATGATTTATGCTCCTGACAGAGACAGAAATTCACTAGGGACACAAATGCGACTGTCACACTCATTCCACTCCTAAACGAAAACAGATTGAAATGCCAAAGTTGGGGGCCGGGGGTTGCATGAAGAAGTGGTTGTTGAACTGCTCAGTTTTCCTCCTTAGTTAAATTAGAGAGTAACCGTGGAGGCAGGCATCTTTCCTGCTCCTACTAAGGAGAAATCCTCTCCACTGCCGACAAACACAAACAAGAAAGGATCTGGTATGATCCTTCCAAGTTTCAGCTTAAAATATTTTTGGGCACTTCAGATGGTTATTTTAAGCAGTACCATCCCACTCTATGAATGACTATCTTTTGGTTTCTACCTTTTCTACCCAATTCCTCTTCCTAAAATACCCTTCACCCTTCACCCTCAAGCACCCTCCCTCCAAAGAGCAATTAAACCCTATCACACTTCAGCTGGGCCATTCAGGCATAAAGGTCACCAACAGCCTCTGACATTGTCAACACATAATGACCATCATGGTGACCCAGAGCTCTGTCAAGAACAGCCATAGAATTCAGCCTGGAGCGGGGTTTTCTGGGACTTCCTACAAGGGAAGCAGCTGCCTGCCTAGTCCTTTGCCCACAGTGTTTAACTGCACAAGAATGGAAGTCCCTAACGTGGGAGAGTCTCTGAAACCCAAAGGAAGTGAGAAAGTTACTGTCATTTACATATCATTAAAGAAAACCCAAGGCGAGCAGCAAGATACTCTCCAGTAGCAGTGACTGGGACAGTCATGAATGGTCCTGTGGCAAATCTCAGCGGTGTCAGTCTTGCTTTTCTCTCAGTACCACCTCGTTCCTTTCCCCAGCTAGTCTGAAAACAGTGTTCAGAGGCCGCTATGATACAATATGTTTTGTTCTGTGCTCTTTCTCCAATTCACAGATGTTGTTAGGTACAAGGGCAGTTTTCATAAGTCACATCAGTCTATTAACCTTTAGAATATTGGTATTTTCTAGTCTTGCAAGTAAATAAAGCTTATAAGAACCAGGGAACAAACAATCCCCAATGTGCAGCTCAGAAAGAGACTTCGAAGGCATCTGGCCTGGCTTAGAAAGGGCAAGAGCCTCCAGCTTCCTGCCCTGTGTCTCTCCATTGGCAGTCCGCAGAAATGTTTGCCTTTTGCCTCAGCTTAGACAAGCACAGGGAGGTAGAGCAGAGCTGTGCAACTAACAGATGTTCATTGAATGCTTGCTGTTGGTAAGTTTTCTATTAAAGGGAGAAGATGGGAATTATACAGCGCTCCTTTAGAATTAAAATAAGAGAGAAAAAGAAAAAGGTAAAGGAGGTAAAACCATACTTCACTGATTCATTTACATTTAATGAAGCCCATGACTTCCGTACCAACAATAACTTAATATGGAAGAAGCTTTGCACAAAACCATGGTATATGAACATTTGGAAGTCAAATTTAAGGCGGGCATCTATATGCACTAGAGCTGAAGTGAACACTACAGGCTCATTAATCTTCTCCATGTACTCATAAGGCAAATGAGAGTTCTGGGAAGTTGGAGGCTGGAAGAGCTCATGTTCCACACAGTGAGCACTGTGAACGTATTTCTTGAATGAGCAAAAGAATGGATTGGTCCAAAATTATCCAGGAGTCTAATAGGAAACAAGAGGGTCTCTAGAGTCCCAATCTTGTGTGTTTTCCTTCCATATTTTTCAGACCACTGTGTTTTTTAGATCATTGATGCAGATAAAATGTTGGAACCACTGTAGTAGTAAAAATATTTATATAGGAGATGATAAAGAGCATATTAACTAGAGAAAGAAATAAATGTAAAGATGCTATAAAACCTGACAACTACTCCATATGGACTAAAACAATTCTTATATACTTTGCACATTGTAAGTAAATGAAAAAATGCAGCTAATAAATTGTGGTTCCTACTAGACATACATCTGGATTAACGTTCACGCATCAAGTATGTTTCATTTTATGTGTGTATATGATTTCTAAAAAGGTGTGTGTTTTGAAACCCTCCAGTATTTTTAATACAAATTTCTCCTTCTCTGTAATTCCTTCAACCATTAAGTGTTGTCCAAAGGACTTATAACCTTTGGACAAGGGAAGAAAAGAGAAGAAAAAGATATATTATAAAGGGTCATCCATCCCAAAGAAATAAAAAGTAGACAAAAGGCTTTCATTAGACAGAATAAAGGTAAAGGATGCTGGATAATGAAGAAAAGAATTTGGTCAGATCAAGTGGTGATATAAGGATGCTCACACTGCCTTTCTTAAGCTGAAAGTATAATCAGAGGGACTGATCGAAGAAGTTACACAGGTATTTCCGACACAGGGAGGTTTGGAGGAATCCAAGGACAGCGAAGCTAGCCTCTCCTCTGCTCTGAACACAGATAGATAGAGAGTATTGCAAAACCATCATTTGAGTATGGTGCTAAATCCAGCATAGCACCATGTGCTCTGCAAAATGTAGCTGTGGTTCAGCAGGTGTCTGTACACAGCACATGGAGCTCTGACACTGCAGGTGATTATGCAGCAAAACAGCGATCTGTACCTGTGTGTGTGTGTTCTTGTGTGTGTGTGTGTGTGTGCTTGTGAGTGTGTGCTTGTGAGTGTGTGTGTGTGTGTGCTTGTGAGTGTGTGTGTGTTCACTAGAGGTACAGTAGGTCCACATGTTCTGAGAGAGTTAATGGGCTATAGTCAGCCTGGAATTAAAAACAAGGAGAGAGCCACAGAGGTCTCTGAAATCCATGAGCCTCCACATGTAAATGAATCCTTTATAGTCACAAATTTGCCACTAAATTCCTTTTATCTGGTTAATCTAATTGAAGTCTGACTCTTCTTTGAGAATAGTCCTTTCACTTTGCTCTGTGAGATTGTGCCTGCATTCCCACACCATCTGAGTACAGCACCGCACACCACCTCATCGGAGTAACCCCCAACTCCTACATGGAGGAGCGTTACTCCTTTTCATCTCTCGAAATACCAGATCCTTGTTGATTGACACTTTCCCAAACACTGCTGGTGCCACAGCTAGTGTTTTCATCCTTCACACGGCTGCATACAGGGGGAAAACTCCCAACACACGGCTCTTTCCGCGTTGGCCCTGCCTCTGCACTTGTAGCTCCTCCTCCAAACGCGCGTAAAAGTTCATCTTCATTCTTTGTTTTCCACCTTCAGTGGCCTGTCCTATGGGTCTCTCCCACCTCTCGCCCCAAGAAGCCAATGTGCTTCAGGGATGTTTCACGTGGGAAGAGGAAAAGGAGCGTCTTGCTTACTTGAGCAAAAGTATATACACGTGTCTAGCCACAGTGATTCGGTCTGAGATATCAACAGGTCCACAACACTCAGGAAATATAAGGAGATACCTGCAGTGAGCTCTTGGAAATGCATCTTTCCTGAGGATCTGGGGAAACTCTGGGAAGACGACCTTACTTTCCCTGGCGTAGTGCTGTGAGATGGAGCCACTTGCACTTGCTGCTGTTGACTGTACTCTGATGCAGCACACTGTGGGACAAGTCCTACCTGAAATGGTGATAACAAATAAATCCTACTAAGACAAAGATATACAAAGAGGAAACCAGGATTGGTAAAAATAAATAAATAACCGAAGTTTCGGTTAGCTGAGATATAACAGCAAATTCTTGAAAGAGTTCTTGAATATTGACTTGATAATTTCTTAGAACATAGATAAGTTTCTTAATTTTTTTCAGTGATAATTCCAGTGAAAAGCTTATGGTAACCAGAAAACTAATAGTGTTACCTCCTGGAGGGCTTGTCTGTTATAGCAGCTGGCTCTCTCTTAATTAGTGTACTGGATTCTACTGTACATGTAACAGAGAGAAGCCTTAAGAGGGTAAAAGGACAAATGAATAATGTAAACAGTCTTCATAACTTCGGTCCCACGCTTACAAAACATTTCAAGTCCCAACAAACAGATTCTAACTAAAAATTGGGCTTTAATACATAGACTAGTGCACTTTA
Source organism: Dinomys branickii (assembly GCA_004027595.1). Classification (NCBI taxonomy): domain Eukaryota; kingdom Metazoa; phylum Chordata; class Mammalia; order Rodentia; family Dinomyidae; genus Dinomys; species Dinomys branickii. The sequence goes on along the minus strand of PVLD010000430.1, from coordinate 243,396 downwards.
AAGGGTCAAATTCACATAACCTGAGCATAGTTCCAGTACCAGTGAGACTTCCTTATGCGCTATGGTGCTCCCTGAAACTTTTCTGTCATTTTCCCTGACAATCACTTAAGGAAGAAATAGATTCATAAACACTTCAAAGGCAATTTTCAAGTACAGTTTATTGCTATAACTGCACTCAAATAATGTACATTGCTCTGGCTTTTTATTTAAAGTAGATCCTCATGCTTTCCCTTGATCCCATCTGGGACAGGTCTTATGGACATGCAGTGTAGGTAGTGGCACATTCCGTAGCTGAGGAAGAAGTTATACAGGTAAGTCAGTTCTCTTTCCTTGAGATGTTCAAATTTTGATAGTATTTTAACTAAAAGATCCATGTTTTCTCTTTCTCTGGGCCCCACAATTTACGCAGCTAATCCTGCCTCTAGTCACCACACACACACTCACACATACAGAGAGAGACAGAGACAGACACAGAGACAGTGTCAGAGTGCTTTCACCTTGGCATAACTTTAGCCAGGGCTTCTGAGCCCTGTAGCTGGGCCCTGCTCTTTGCCCCTGATGATACGGGCTGGATATGGTGTGAGTGTGTCCCCTACAGGCTCATGTCTTGAAAGCATGGTCCCCAGTGTGGCAATGTGAGAAAAATAGGGCCAGTAAGCGGTGAACCCTAGTCAGAGTTGGCTGGGTCATTAATTATGCAGCTCTGAGAAGGGACTGAGGTAGTTTTGTGGGATCCTGAGTTAATTCCAAGAGAAATTTATTGTAAAACAGCCCTGCCTGTTCAGGCTTCCTCTCTTACCATGGACTGACCCTACTCTGTGGTGCCCTTTGTCATAAGGTTCTCATCAGAGGCAAGTAAATGCCAGTGCCTTGCCCTCAAATCTCCAGAACCGGGAGCAAAGTCTTTATTCTTTAGCACATACACAGTCTTGGATACTCTATTATAGTAACAGAAAACAGACTTGTTGATCTACCATTCTACTTCTCTCCTTCCCGGCCTATTCTTCAGAAAGAATGCTGCAAATTTAAAGAAAATCCTCACCTTTGATGTCAAAGTCCTTCATCTACCTTTAGCAAGAATCTTCTTAGAATAATTTTGCAACAATGCCCAATCTTCATATCTCCTCTCAGTAATTTTCCATTCACTGACCTCCTTCTTCTCTTCTACCTGTTTTAGCTGTATTATCAGGTAAAACCATACAAGGAAGGATAAAGCCAGCTGCTGTAACAGACAAACCTTTCAGTAGTTAACACAGCTTTCTGAACACCATAAGTTTTTCAGTAGGATTGTCCCTGAAAAATTTTAAGTAACTTATTTGTTTCATAGGAAATTATCAAGCCAATATTTAGAGTCCAATCCCTGTTCTATTGTAATATATTTATGTACTAAGTGAAATCTTCCCTGTATATTTAAAAAATCAGAATAGTTTTTCTTTAGTAACATACACATCCACTCCATGTGCAAACATAAACACACACACACACACACACACACACATGCACACACTGTTACTGAGTTGCATTCCTCCTTGAAAAATAGCTGAAGTTCAATACATAAAATTCAACAGATTTAACCCTAAAATGTGCTTTGCATTGTACTTATCATTTTATACTCATCATCTCATTTACTTTTTATAACAACACTCTGGCTAGAAGAATTTTTATTCTTATTGACAAGTGAGGCAAGAGGAAATAAAGTAATGTACCTATTTTTAAAAAGACTAAACTAAGATTTGAACCAATGGAGTCCAACTTCTTTAACTGCTATATTACGTTATAGAAATCTTTTAAGTAGGCATCAGATCCTGATGTAAAAAGTGGAAAGGTATATATTCCATGCAGTTCTACTTTCTGCTTTAAAGCAGCTTGCTGCTTTGGTTCAGTATCATATCATGTAGTCCACATGACTATAAAAAGTATGGATAACAGCACATCTCCTCAGTGAGACAGAGAGCTTTGTGGCTTCAGTAAGAGAAACCAATCTATTTCAAATTATGCTCCCCTAATATTCTACAAGGCAACTATGAAGACTAAAATTAAGTACAATATTCCTCTTAATCTCTTTAAATATCAAAATTTGACTCATTCAGTTGCTTAACATTCCAAACATAATGTTACAGGAGTTGGGAATGAATTATTAATCAGAATCCAAAAAAATCATAATTGCATATTTATAAAAGTAATCCCTATCTTTGGTTCTGCACTTGCAAAGAAAAGACAGCTGAATCTCTGCTAGAAGGACCCAGCTGCCAGCTCTTTTCATTAAAGCAGGAAACAATTGCAGATGTGGTGTCTTTTAAATATGCTTAAAATGCACATCTAAAAATATTTTGATATTTCTAAAAAATAAACTGAGAACTATTAATAAACTCTTGTGTTATTACCATCAGCCCACTAGGATGAGGCAAACCTCATGTGCCCAAAAACATAAACAAACAGGTGAATTTCTGCTGAAGTACCAGGTCGATTGCTCTTAACATAGGCTGCCTTTTCCTTCTCACTTGGCTGAGCAGCACAAGCCACTGTCCAATCAGAGAATCCTTCCCCCAGCTCTGTCAACTTCTGGGTTGCCCTTTCCCTGCTACCCCTCCTCACTTTCAGGGGCGAATCACACTTTTTCTAGCAAGGACTCATTGCTTTTCCAAGTTCATTATTTGAAGGCCCTGAGAGTTTTTGTGTTCTTGTACTATGGGTAACAAGAAAAGAGAATTGTCACTGCATTCATCTTCAAACCATCTGTTTCTCTTTCTTATAATCAGATATTTCTCTTTGGGTTGGGCATTAATTTTAAAATTTGAAAGCATTTTTGCTATTCAAAGGAAATTGCATCAAAATTCTTTTCAGATTCTCTAAGGTACCATGTCTCTCATAGATCTGTGTCTTTAATATTTTCTTGCCTGAATCACCTGGGAATTGAATCCCATCCTTCTAAAATGTCAGTACATTTTCTAAGATGATTTTCTTGCTTGTGTCCTTCCTCAGTAATCACAGTGAGATGAAATGCTTCTTCTAAGTTAACTTTGGGATAACTCTCTTCACCATACTGTGTGATATTCACATGTTTTACCAATATTATCTCTGCTTTCACTTCCTATTATAATCCAACCCATCACAATAACCATCTAATTTAAGAATATTAAAGAAGGTAGAAATTTATGAAATTGTTCTGGGTTACTAGTAAGATTATCATCCAACTGAATGTTACAGTCTATGCAATAGTCTAAACCACTGCAGTGTTAGCAGGTGTTTAACAACATAATTCCTGAGGACTATATGATAATTCTGCAGTGGTTGAACATTTTTAGTATTTTCGCTGGTTGCACATTCCAAAGGCATCTATTGGAGTAAGACTCCAGAATAGTACTGATAGTACTTGAGAAAAGAGCCCTACCCTCTTGCTCTCTGAGTCCTTGCTCCATTTTAAAGAGGAGACATGCTGGTAAAGGTTCCAGCAAACTCAGCTCCCCAATGAGTTTGGTTTGTTGCATGGTATTTCACTATTATTGTTTGACTCTTAAATAAGGTCTTTCCTTGGAACAAATTAGGATAACTTACAGACGGCTTACTTCTTAAATCAGCCATCTAATAAGGCATTACCTGATGATTCCTTAGAAAAGAAAATCATTCCTAAAATCTGACCTTACTACTTCCACACTGGAAATTCACCCATGTAATTATTGCCTAGAAGCCAAATCACAAGAACAAGCCATTATAAACCCTTTTTCTTTAGAATAACCCTCCCTTAATGGCATGTGTGTTAGCCTCATGTTCTAAGCTCCATCTGTGCCTCCTAAAATTACTGAGTATATATGAGTTAACTAATAAAGAATTTTAAAGAAATGTTTTGGGCAGTAAATTTATATGAACATAAGTTTTCACTGTATATCTGCAATAATGCAAGGTTTAGCTGAATCTGAATTTAAGTATATTCTGAGAAATGCAATAAAAATAGTAAATTTGAAATCTTCATTTGTGCTGACTCACAACTACAAAACGACAACTAAGCTTTTGACAAATAACAATTATGTCATTCTGCATGTTTTAGGAGTAAATTTGGATGTATCCTTTCAAAATTTTTGTGGTTTTTTTTAACTTAGTAAATTTTATAAAAAGTGAAGCTTCTGTTGGTGTTTTATTATTTTATTCAAAGAAAATAAGCAAATGGATTTGCACAGGTTTATAGCACACAGAGGAGACACAAACCTATAGCACACATACCACAGCAGGCACGCAGAGCCCTCTGTCACCATAAGAGTCAAGTTGCCCCAGCGTCGGCCCAGCAGCTGAGTATCAAGTGTAGATACTCAGGTTTAACTGCAGTGCTGCACTTTGTGATAAACAAGTGGGTGTGGGGTTGCAGTCTGGGCACGCAGTCTCTAAAAGGATTATCATCACTGGTGCATAGTGTAACCGAAAATACAGGGCACCACATATTCTCAAAGTTCCCTTGAAGGCGTGAAATGAAGGCTCTTCAGAAAAACTAGCACACCAAGGAAGTGGGAAATGGGTCACACAGAGGAGTAATGTATGCTTTTCTTTGAATTGCATTATATAAGTTACGATTCCAAAATAAATGAGTTCAAATACTAACTACAAACTGAAAGTGTCAAAATTAGATGTTTTAAATGCAGGTGCTAATTTTCTATCTAGATGTTTCTCAGATGGGCAACTATCAATAGACTCAAAGTGAATCTCTGCAGGGGTTTATTTATTTAACAATAGACAATGATTACTAGCAATGACAAAAAGACAGCTACTATAGTGTAAATCTGAAATAATGTCTAAACAGAAAAGTTAAGTGTTCCACTGACATATCTACTACTTTACTTTTTACTACTTTGGGAAATACATTCAAACAGGCTAAATAATACACACACAGAACATCTACACACAGCTTTTGTAACTGAAAGGGTTATTTCCTTTTCATGTTTGCTTTAAAATTTGGAATATCATATACTCATTGCTAAATATTCTGAGTAGTTAAATGTTGACAAATCAGTATATCCATGTTATTTAAATGGCCTGATAACCTGTCATTTGTATTTTACAAGATGAAAAAAGAATTTAATTTAACGTTTCACCAGTTTAATCACTGATTTTGATTCTTTTATATGCCAGTAATTTTGATAATATTTTGATAATATTTGCTCATAGGAAACAAATATAAAGCCTGTCCTTGCCAAATCTATAAAGGCATTTATTTGGATAATCACCAACAGATTAGGACTGTGATGTAGCTTCCCAAATCTCTGGAGTGTAAGACTGAACAGAGAAATTAAATAAATCACAATAGCTCAAATCAAACTAAGCAAAGCTCTCTTCTCCCTGGATTTTATATTAAATTCCACAGTGTCATTTGACTTAGCCTGAGGTTGCTAGGACTATCTGAGTAGTGACTACTAAGTGTCTGACTTGTTAACCAGCATGGTTGCCGTTGCCCCTTCTGGACCCCACTTACAATCCCTTCTCAAAATGGCAGAGAAGCCCACCTGGACAGCCCATTGTGGAGGAAAGGCAACTCATACCAGTCCTATCGAAGGAGTGGCTGGTTTTGTATTCCTGATAGCCTTCAATCTTAACCTCTCTTGCACTTGTCAAACCTCACATTTACATATGGTTCATAAAAACATAATTGTTATAAACAAAAAAACTTCAGTGAATTCAGTCCATGTCTAGATACCTCATGTTTTGGACTCCCAGAGAAAAGATAGATGTGCTTAGTGCTTCAGAATTAGAGCTGTGTTCCCTCTGGACTTTCTGCCTTCGCTCACTGAATGCTGTATTTAAGAGGCAGCATTAATCAAGAGTAATTTTATAGCAAAACGGGTCCACCTCTGAAGGCCTGATCATTTTATGCTTTTTACATTGTTCTAAAACAAAACAGTTCCTAATAATAACAAGGCAGAATCTCTTTTTCTTTTGTTTAAAGAACCTATCAGCAGAAATTAGAGCATGTTACCTCCCTTCTTTATACAGATCTTCTGAGAATCTTGCTAAGCATAAAATAAATTCTAAAATTTATTTTTACTCACTAGCTCATCCATACTTAGATTTTAAAGAACACTGGCAAGACTAACAAAGAAAGTAATTCTGACCCACAGCCTGTTCTCTTTGCCAAAGTCATTCTCAAACTCTGTACTTTGTCTTGATTCTTGTCCACTTCTTCAAATGGCTCTACCTCTCTGCAAAGTGTTCACGTGGTGGTGAGCTGTGGGGACACAGTCAATGGTCTTATTTTTCAGTTTTCAAAGATTTTTACCAAATTCAATGATTTTCTCTTTTTAGCCTAAGGAATTTTAACTACAACTAAGCAAGATAATGTTAAATTGACCAATGTACAGGCAGAAAGTATGTTTCTCTTACAATTAAGTGTCACAGAACAAATTTTTTTAATTATATAAAAATCGAAGAAATCTTCAATTAATTTCATTAAGACAAATCCCTCTAAATCCATTTTAATTCATTTATTTATTTAATACCTCATGCATTCAACAAATCCGGACGGAGGACAGACCTTTTTTGAGGGTGTTGAGGGCCAGCTTAATAGTTGATAGATGATATTATTACGGAACTAAGGAATTTTGTAATGACTTTTATTTATTAATTAAATTAAATACAAATATTTTGAAAATATAACAAATACAAGGTAAACATAAAAACAGACTAAGTACAAAGTTGAGCAAAGTGATACACTAGTCTAGCATTAACTCAACAAAACATGCTGAAAGTATTTTAATTTGACACCATTCAATTTGTACTCCAAAGTAAGCAGAGATTAAATGTGTCATATGATATAAAAGACAGATCTCTAACAAGATCTAATAGTTCTTAATACTTATTTCACTAAACAAAGCACCTAACTGCATAAGGCAAAAACATGAAACTGAAGGAAAAATCATAGATTCACAAATATCACTGAAAATTTTAAACTATCTCACAGTATTTGACAGCTACAGAAAGAAAAATCTGTAATGGAATGGTTAAAATCAACAACATTGTGGCTTACCTCAAGTATTATACAAAGTGCAAAAACTGCAGAGTACATAGTTCTCTCAAAAATCACAGGAAATATTCACCCAAAAGGCCATATTTATAGCAACAAAGATCTTAACATTGTAAAGAAATGGAAATTTTTCAAAGTAAGCTGTCACACTATTGGAGTAAACCAAAGATGAATCACAGAAGCGTACTTAAGAGTACGGTAACTTTTCTCTCACTTTTTTCCTATTTTCGTCTTTTACTTCATACTTTATATATGAAATTTTTCATATAAGTGAAACTATGTAATGTTTGAACTTGTGTGTCTGATTTATTTCATTTAAAATTATGGTCTTGAGGTGTATTCATTTTTGTCCAAATGACACAAGTTTATCCTTTACATCAGAGTAGTACCCCATTGTGTATAAATACCACATTTTCTTTATCCATTCATTTATTGATGGACATATAGGCTGCTTCCAACCTTTACCCATTAAACATTATGCTTCTATAAACATGTAAACATGCATCACTGTGGTATGGTGCCCTTAACCCTTTGCAGGAGACACCTAAAAGAAAAATAGCTGGATCAAGTGGAATTTCTGTTTTTAGTCCTTTGAGTGGTTATACATTGGAGAAGGGTTCCTTTCTCCCCACAGCTTTGCCAGCATTTGTTATTGGTTGATTTCTGGTAATAGTCATCCTTTCTGGGGTGAGATGAAATCTTAGTGTTATTTTAACTTGCATTTCTCAAATGGTTAGTAATGTTGAACATTTTTTCATGTATTTATTTGCCAATTGTATTTCTTCATCTGGGAACTGTCTATTCATTTCAAGTGCCCATTTTCTGACTGTCTTATAGGTGTTGGGAACAGAGCAAACAAAATAGAGCAGTAACAGCCTGTGTTCTTTTGGAATTTATGTCATAGAAGAAAAAACAAAATTAACATATTTTGACTAATATATCAAATAAATCCCAGTTGACAATTAACACAATGACAAGAAAACAAAACAAAGAAGTGAGGCAGTAAATAGAGAGTCAAGGAAGGTAAGGAACTGGAAGAACTTAAGACACAAAGAAAAAAATTACACTGGAGAGCAGCATGAGAGCGCATGCTTAACCGCTGGGCCTGTTCGGGGAACATTCCAGATGAGAGGGCAGAGGTGTATCTGGAGTCCATGAGCCAGGTAAGCAGATCAGAGGATAGAAGTGGAGCAAAAGCAACAAACTGGTGTAGATCCGGCGCACAAGTGTGAACCCTGAAGGAGCAGAGGACTGAGCCTACCACAGTAGGTGCTCCATGTTACTCTCCATGAGGTGGGATGGCCTTGATGGGCTCTGAGCAAAAGAATGTTATCATCTGACTTAGGTTTCATTATAGCTGCTTTGGTGTATAAGGAGCTTGCAATTACAGCAGCAAAGCAGAGGAGCTTCTTGTTGTCTGGTACGTTCAAATAGAATTTTGCATCTTTCTTTCTCTGAAGAAATCTCTCAGCATCTGTTTCCTCCTGTGGTAAAACCAAAAATGTACCTGTCGCATCTTGCAGAGGGAAACTCTTCTATAAATACCAAGACAACTTCCTGTATGTTAAGAGTCATTCTATCAACACAGTCAAGAGTCTCTCTAGGCATAAAGGCTTTGAGAGACATCCTTAATTGCATCTAATTAAAGAGCATGTAAACAATCTTAATTTAAGATGTCTATGTGAGGATGGATTTTAATTATTTAATATTGAACTTAAAAACCCATCTCTATAAGTGGATGTTTTCCCATAAGAAGGGTTTATGTAGCAACATTCTCTGATCTAGACATATCAATGAGGTGGTTTCATAACCAAGAAAATGCAAGCAAGTTAAATCAGGCACATACTTAGAATTCTAGCATACTGAGGTGAGATAAATCATGTGTCTCAAAATTCACAATTATAAAAAAATATTGAAAACCTCTTTGTGGTTCAAGGTGATTTCTTTAATCAATAAATTGAATAGCCATAGGTTCCCATGGAATGAAAATGTCTGAGTGAATTATTAATATATTAATGTCAATGGATTCATAGGAATATAATAATGACTTAAACTGAGAATTCTAGCCTGTGGTTCTCGGATTTATTACTAGGTTTTCTGAATCTGTAAAATTTCTGAAGTTATATTCAAAATATTATGTATGCATATGTGCAGGTAGGTGCATAGGTATGAACATATATACGAATTTTTCCAAAAAATGTGGCTAGAGATTCTACCAGCATTTCAGAGGAGGTCTTTACTCAGCAAAGTTAAGAAACAAGATATAGTCAGTATGAAGAAATAGTTAGTCATAGGAAAAGTAAGAGTACAAACAAGTATTTTACAATTTATTCTCGTTTTTTTCTTTCTTTCTTTTCTTTCTTGGTACCAGGAATCAAACTCAGGACCTTGCACTTGGCAGTCATGTGCTTATGCTGCTGAGCTATATCCCCAGCCCTTACAATTTATTTTTTTTTTATTTTAAAAGTAAAAGAACAAAAACACTAACAAACATACACCCAGTAGTTGCAACTTATTTTGAAAGCCTTTTCTACAGACTGTTAAGTGCAGAGTACTGTCGTAGTCACAAAAAACCTAAGGCATGTTCTAATGCTTCTAAAACTTATATTCTTCTCTAAAAGATAAATAAAATCTGTGTTAATCAACTCAGTAAAAAGGAAAGGAAGTGATTTCAAGAGGAACACCCTCAATCTTAGTGAATTATGTAAAAGGAAATTTATTATTTAAAAATTTTCAAGAATTACAATCCTAGTTTCTGAAATATGACCAGGTGTCATAGAAAATGAGATGCACTTTCTTGGTTTCCCCTCTGTCTTTATTCTGCCCTTCTGCTGAATCAGTAGACATAACACTGGCTTAGTCCAAACACTGGCTTAGGACTCTTGTGAATTACCATGATACTCACACTGAATCTCCAATTCTCTAAACTGACATGTCTCCAAGCCTAACGAAGCTTAACTCAATATCTGTTTCTCTTAAGAATACCTCAGTTCTTTAGTGAAAAGTAATTGATATTCTTAGCTTGAAATTGAAATCCATTCCTGCTTCAAGTAAAAGTCACTTTGTCTAATACAAGCCTGTCCAACTGGGCCTCTCCTTTTGAAAAGGGCAATTGGGCATATCCAGCAATGTTCACATAGTGCAGACTGACAGCTCGAGCCCTCCGACCTATCCCAGCAGTCCATGAGTGAGTGCCTACCGTGGGCTAGATCTAGAATGTCTTCTGAATTTTCATCATGTTCAAGGTGGGGCTGTGCAAGGTTAGTGGATCATTGGGGCGCTAAATTCATCAAAGTGATTCATTGATGAACTCAGATACAAATGTGTTGCTTGGGAGGTTGTTTCTGGTTGGAGGAGTTTGTTACTGGAGCTACACCTTTGAAGCATATGCCAGATTCGGGCCAGCAAATCCTGCTGGAGAGACAAAAATAAAGATGCAATAGATAGAAAGTATCTTCTTTAGGGGGCAAGGGGACTTCACCAAAATGGAGTGAAGCCCCAAGCTGACTCAAACCCAGATTTACTGAGGAACAACAGAAGCAACGGAGTTCTGCGGAGTGCAAATGTTTGTTGTAAGTAGCAAGGCAGGCACCAAGGCACGGTGACAGCTGGGCTGAATAATTAGCCTTTATCTGGCTGTCCCCTCAGGAGTTTCCTTGTGCTCCCCATGGGGTCCATCTCTGCTGGAAGTGGCAAAAGATCTTGTCTTAAGATATTCCAGCTCCATGGAATTAGTCTTCTGCCTCCAGAGTCAACCCACGCAGACATCGACCCAGTGGGTGTTGCAAGGAACTCCACAAGCATGTAGCTCCTTCTCTGACTGCTTTCTTTCTGCTTCCTAGTTGACAAGACGTACGCAGCTTTCCTCCACTGTGCCATTTCACCATATTTCTCCCACCTTGGAGCCTGCTGACCATGGACTGAAATCACCAAAATCATGAGCCAAATTAAACCTCTTCTTAACACTGTGGATGTTGGATATTTTGCCCCAACTATGGCAAGACTGATTAATATAGTACCACAACTGATCAGTATTAGTTTTGTGCTTAATTTGTAAATCATCTATATGTAGTTGATACTTATTAAAAATCTAAGCTTGCACAAAATTTTCCTCTCCATTAATCTCAGGCATATGATTGACATACTTACATATGTTTATAAATTCTCCCCTTGCAGTGGACAACCAAAGGCATGAAGGGAAACATTAGCCTCCGTCCTCTACTCAAGGACATTAACATTCATTACAATAACAAAGTAGGTGATGTCAATTGGGTGATCATATAAAAGCACTATTCCTGGGGTATTGACACCAGAGGCAGCCCAGTCATCAACTCATCACTCATCTGTATAACAAAATTATTTTATGTTGTGTTCTCTTTCAAGGTGTGGCGGTCCGCACCTGTAATCCCAGCACTCAGGAGGCTGAGCCAGGAGAGTTCCAAGCCATCCTGAGCTACATAGTGAGACCCTACATCAAAAAACAAAATTATTTTATGTAGCAAATTTCAAATTAGCTACTTCATAATACCAAATCACCTAATAATCATTATATATTTCCTGCTTAGTAGTATGCTTACTTAGTAAGCATCATAATTTGAAGATCTCTTGATACATCTGTAATGGGTTAAAAACATGAAAGTTTGTATTGAGCACAGTTCTTGCCTTTGAAACATTGTACAACACACGCCTGCATTTAAAAAAATAAATTTGAACTAAACTGTCAAAGCACAATGACTATACAGAAAAACAAAACAGTTACTTCTAATCTGTCATTCTCTAGATTTTATTTGTGTTCCACATTTAAAGCAGTGAAATACTCTGCCTAGGGTAAGTATTTAAAAATCACACCCAGTTGAAACTGACTCTAAATGTAACCCCTGTAATTTATTTTTATTCTTGAAATGAGCACAGCTATTTGAATCTGTGACCCTTGAGATGGATATATATATATATATATATATATATATATATATATATATTTGTTGTTTAAAATCTAAAGCAACAAAAGGCTTTTAGGAAGAAATATTTTATCACTGCCATCATTTAGAATTGCCAGTTCATGGTGATAATAAAATGTAGACTGAGCTTTTTGTTTGCACTATTACTGCTTTTATATTCTCTATAGACAACTCTCCCAGGACAGAGCACTCCTCCTCCTAATTCTCTGTCTTGAGAGGTTATGTCAAGGAGCAAATGCCCTGGCAATGGAGTGAAGGGAGATTTTAATGCCAGCAGTATATAGGACATAAACATCATGAGCTGAGGTTTATAAAAATAGTTAGCTGCATACTGGCCTGAGATGCTGTTGGGAATACTGAGAACTGTGCTGTCATGAGAAACACGGAGATATTATTAACATGGAGATATTATGCTGTATCCCTCAGTCACCTATCAGATAAGCCCACTTTTTCAGGTACAAACGCATCTGCCTGGAGCCTCCTGGCCTTCTTCATGTTCTCTAGGAAGGCCCAGTTGAAAGAGTGTGCTTTGCCTCCACTTCCCTGTAACTACTGGATTATGCAACTAACCTAAACCAACTATTGAGGCCATGCAAATACAATATTGCACAGTCTGATGACTTTGTCTGCAGTGGGAAGTAAGAGTCAATGACCTGTACTCCCACTGCAGGTGGAATTGAGAGACAACACTTGATTACCAGCAAAGAGGAGTTACTAAACAATGGTTGTAGCTATGCTGTGCCAGTCTCTGTGCATTCCTGTAAAATGGGAATAGTAATACATACTTTACAGCTTGTGGTAAATGTCAAATAGAAACAGACAATGTTATTCTATCTATAAAGAACAAAAATATAGCTCCTGGCATACATTAAAGAAAAAGTAATTGGTATAACTAATTTTTATTAATTTTTAGACAAGATCAAGGTTGTTCTTGAACTTCTTATATAGCCCAGACTCACCTATAATCTGCAATCCTCCTGGCTCGACCTCTTGATACTGGCATTACAGGCATGTACCCACCATGTCTGGTTCTGTAGTTAACTTTTGATGAATGCCTGCTGCGGGCCAAGTAAATCTTCACATAGATGATATCATGCTCACATCATATTCATATTAATGCTGTGATTGTTAAATTTATGTAGGCTGTGGTGCCCACTTATTTCATCACATACCAATCTATATCTTTCTGTGAGATTAACATTTAAATCAGTAGACTTTTTGAAAGCATGTTGTCCTTCATAATGTAAGTAAACATCAATTAAGCAATTGAAGTTACAAAGAGATTAAAGTCCCTGAAGAAGGAAAGAATTGTGCCCAGAGTGCCTTTGAACTCGAGACTTCATTGTCAACTCTTACTGAAATTGCCAGGCTTTCCTGTGCATTTATCACTTATCAGTTCCTGCCACAATTTGTAGGAGCACACACAGACACACTTCCTTGTTCTTCTTCTGTTTTTAGGAGAACCATAGTTAACGCGAAATATAGTTTGGTATCCAGAGTGTTTCTAGAGAAACAGAACTTTAAAGATGAGTTTTCTGATTTGATATAGGCCTTATGGAATTGATTCTGTAATCTCATTACATTTAAAGTCACTGATGCAGGATGGGGTGGTGCATGCCTGTAATCCCAGCATTCATAAGGCTGAGGCAGAAGGATCGTTGCAAATTTGAGACCAGGCTGGGCTACAGAGTGAGCTGACATCTAGCTTGAACTGCATAGTGAGACCCTGTCTCAAAAAGACAAAAAAATATAGTCACTGATAACTTATTATTTCTAGCAGTAAGGAGATCACTGAAAGTCCATAGAGTACTGTGGTAATAAATGTATGCAAAATATCACTAGATATTCCAAATCAAATACTAGTAAAAAGGAACCTTTTTTTATTGGAGCTGTAGGGCTGAGATTGCTAAGAATTAAGCCCAGAATCTCATTTGAATTACAACACATGAATTCCCAGTCTTTCACAGTGACTCCTGCTGAAATAAGGAAACTAATTTCGAAAGAATAGGATCCTAAAAATTGGAATGCAGAACACTAGGGAGATCCTGGTAAAACTGGAGATCCCCTAAATTCTGTTGAGTCATCGTCATCAGAAATAGGTGTTCTAGCATTGTTGAGGACGCTAACTCTGGTTTTCTTGAGGAGACTGGAACGGTTTCCCCGAGGTACTTGCCTTATGAGGCTCTCATTCCCCTCACTCCTCACTGCTACACTTCTAGGCCTAGAATTAGACTCTGTTCGGAGCAGAACATGCCCAAAAACGTCTACATATAAAGTATAACCTTATGAGGGATTCTAAAAGAGCTACATAATTTCTCCAACCTATTCAGTCAGAAATCCAGGGGATATGTGGGGGAATGTATCTTTAGAATGAGAAATTATATAAGAAATATAAAATTGGATTGGGCAAGATTGATTGATATGGAAAAACTAAGCAGAAATTATGGATTTAATGTTGCAGATTGGTACATAAGAAAGGTTTCTAATTATTTTACTGGCTGAAACATGGGCCAAAATGTAGCCCATAACAAGTAAAGTTGAAATGTGAAATCCATCATAGTATACTAGAAGAGGTAGACAAAAGCATAAGGATGTTAAAATGTTAGATTTCTTTTTAAGAACTGTTGATACCATTTCAAAAATATTCAGAGGATTCATATCTTCAACTGTATGATCAACAAGACTGTGAAAAACAAACTTGTGGGGGAAATCCCAGCATCCCTGCAGAGTTTTATGATTCCTAACTCTCTATAGGTCAGGAAATACAGTGAGAACTTCTTTTCCCAAATTGGAAAGGTAAATGCAAAGGAGAATCATTAGATCTTAGAGCAGCTGGGGCCAAGAGAAGCATTTACTTGCTAAAAACAAGGTGGGTACAGTTACTATAATGGGAGTCAAAACAGTAAGCAAAAATAATCTGATTTGCAGATATCTATGGCTAGTTCATGAATATGTTCCTGGAATTAAAGTAGTGGGGTTATTAACTTCTTATTCCATTAGTCTGAGTAGAATTTTTCTAGGTCAAACGAACAAAAATCTAACTTAAATTATAAAGAAAGAGTCATGGATCCTCAGTCCATTCCCTGACTGTTACAGGGTTATCCTGCTTTAAGGTAGTATATATCATCTTTATTGTGTAAACAGAGAAACTGAGAGTCAGAGAATTTAAGTAACTTTTCCAAGTTCATTCATTAAGGAATTCTGTAGACTTGATATTTTTAACGTTGATCTAGAAACAAATCCAGATTCTTGTCCACTAAACTCAAGCTCTTAGCAGACCACCCGACCTGTAGTAGGTATCAAAGAAATATTTTTAAGAGAATATTCAGGAAGAATTAAAAATATATTAGAAGTCTCAAAATACATTTTATTAATCGGATTACAATAAATAGTTTTAAAGACTATTACTGGTAATAATAAATAGAAATCATCAAAAACATCTTTTTTGAAAGTCACTAGTAAAACTGATTTTGTAGACTAGACAGAGACAGGGGTTAAAGGAAGCTGCAATGATAATCACAAAACTTTAAAGGGTGAGGGAGGAAGGGTAAGGGAAAGGGACACAGGAAGAATTCAGGTGTGTTATGTGCATGCACTAGCTCACCACAAGGAATGTGATCATATACTGTAAACATGCGCTAATAAAAAGAAATTTTATAAAGATCCTACCTGTAATTTACTCAATTACTCAATTACTCAATTAATTTTCATCATTAAATTCTGTTAGAACAATGGCAATGAAAAGTCATTGCATCACATTAAATTACAGGTAAGATCTTTATTTATACCAAGCAAAGCCTAAATAGATAGACAATCTATTTTTTCTTGACTACAAAGTAATTCTATATTGACAGACACATAATTGCTGGTGTGTAAGACATGGAGGCAAACAATCTTCAGACAATGTGTGTCTAAATTGAAGATAAATAAAAATATTAATTCATTGTATTCTTCCTATTATTCTGAAATTTTATTTTTCTATTGTTTGTGTCCTAAATATGTATTACCAAATATTTATATAATAAAATTAAATATTTTTCTCATGTTGTAAGAGCCACTCGCAATCTTTGGAACAGTGGACAGAATTATGCATGCTCTCTTGAATATCATTTTTTCATTATGTGTAGTATTTTCCAGGAAGTATTATGAAATAAGTAGCAGTGTCTTCTTAATATTCATATAATAAAACTATAAACATCAGTTACATAGTGAAAAGGGATGAGGCATTGGGTAGATAATTGACTACTATGAAAGTCCTACAGAAGAGGTTAGTACCCGTCTCAAAGGAGAAAGGGAGCTTCTCATTTCAAACCAAAAGACTGCTGATCGCAAGAAAGGGAGAGCGCCTGCCAGAGCCTGGGTCTGTTGGCGTCTTGCTTGTGGACATGCACAGCTCCAGAACGGTGGGAAATAGATTTCTACTATTTAAACCATTAAGACTATAATAAAAAAAAAAAAAAGACTATAATAATTTCCTGTGGCAGCAGGAACTAAGACAGGAACTCACAGAGCTACAACTAAAGTCTCATTAAAACATCCAAATTATATCTTAAGATTAAACCTGACCCGCATGGAACACAATGAGTGCTACCAATATTACTGTGTATATTTCCTTGAAAAATAAGAGAGAAAGGAGTTTTAAATATGGAAATTTGAGTATTTGAAGTACGGGTTGAGGATGCTTTTATTAAAGCCCAAATGTCTACAGGGACCAGAAAGTGAAGTAACAAAGAATAAATACCATAGAAGGTAGAAATATTAAAGAATATGGCCAGTGTGCAGGGGGAAAAAGTCCCTGTACTTCTTTGAGATTTTCTCTCTGAGAACTTGGACCCCTTCATTACCAGACACTTCGACTTTTTAAGAGAGGCCTAACATTCAAATTTCATGGTATTTTAAATGTCAATAAGCTTTTTAATATTAAAAGTGGTGGGAGTGTGGCAGGATGGGTGAGTGATTAACACTTGGATTTGCCATATCTTTAGACCAGTGGTCACCAGCTTACAATTTCTAGTTCAAATGATACACAAAAATAATTTAATATCATGCAACCTTCTTTAACCAATAGGAATAGAGTCCTGAAAAACTCAGATGTTCAACTATAAAATTGTTAGCTATGGTTTAGTTTATGTAAACCAATAAAGGAAATAAGTTTAATTCCTAGTGTGAAACAATACAAATCTATTGCAGTGTTACTTATCCATGCAACAGGGTGGGCCCATTTTAATTAGACAAACATGCAGTGGCCTGACAGCCAGAACATGTTCTAGGAAGAAAAATATCAGAAAAAAAAAATCCTACATAAGCAACCTTGTCATGATCACAAACTGTTTCAAATCAACATCATCAATCTGTTTTAAATAAGCAATACACAACTAATTAAATCCAGAATGAAACAGAATCAACACTTAAAATTCTTGCTGCCAGAACAGCTATTTTTTATCAGCAGATAAATCTTTGTTTGACATAGCCGTAAGTTATAGTCTCTAGGCTTACACACACCTATGTCCCTTTTAGAAAGGCAACAAAAACATTATTTCATTATTTCAAAAGTGCAATAATTATAGAATGCAATCAGATCAAAATGTGTCAGCTTCTTAAGAACACCTAGAGGTTTGGTGAATACAGTCAGTTTTATTGTTCATTTACATACCCTGCATGGCATGCAGTCACCCCTATGATATCTGATATTTACTGTTACCCTCTAAAAGAAAAAGTCTACTTTTGTGGGGAAGCTTACATGACTATTAACTGTATTTAAATAAAAATTTCAATATGCAGAGGAATTAAAATGTTCCTAATTGCAACTTTTTCTAGTTTCTGAAAATAACTTCTTGCTTCTAAAGCTCTAGGTGGGCACCCAACACCTAGCCTTTTCGTATAGCTCTTTTCTATATTGTTTTGTTCATGCTTAAATGAACAATTAATGTTTCAAATTCTTTTCTTTTTTCTTCTCTGCTAATTTTACATGCTTATATCTGCTAATCTGAACAACTGATTTGAAGATAACGTGTAACGTAGCAACCATTGTTGAATTTCTACCATATTGTTTAGCGAAGCTCTGTATAATTTCTGTTTTATTACTTTTTATTCTCTTTAATCATTTGATCAATCTTACATCTGGTAATTTTGGCAACTTAGATGAAGATAAAAATATGTAGTATAACAACCACTATTAATTCCTATAATTTTGCTTTGAAGTACTTTATCATTTTTATTGTTTTTATGTTGTTTTATTTGTCTTTGTTGTTATTTTGTTACTGTTTTTATTCTTTTAAAAGAACAAACACAGACTTCTCATAGCACATGTTTTACTTTTTTATTTTTTATTTTCTATTTTTTTTATTTTAAAGTAGGTATTGATGATCTTCTGAATTTCAGTAGAACCTGTAATGCTTTCACCCTTTTCATTCCCTATTTGATGGATTTGAGATTTTTCTTTCCTTTTTCTTGATAAAGTTGGCTACAGGTTTATCAATTTTATTTATTCCTTCAAAGAACCAATTCTTCAATTCATTAATATTTTGTATTGTTCTCTCCAACTCCATTACATGAATTTCTGCTCTAATCTCTGTCTTCTTTGGGCTTTGGGTTTCACATGCTTTTCTTTTTCTAGAAGTCTGAAGTGCAGGATAAGATTGTTTATTTGTGCTCATTTTGTTTTCCTGATGTGGGAATTCACCACTATAAATTTCCCTCTTAGGACCACTCTCATTGCATCCCATAGGTCCCTGTAGGTTGTATCTGCATTTTCGTTTGATTGTAAATATTGTTTAACTTCTTGAATTTCATCTGTACCCATTGGTTGTTCAGGAGGGTGTTATTTAATTTCCATGTATCTATGGAGTTTTTGTGATTTCTTTGTTAACAACTTCAAATTTCATTACAGTGTGGTCAGATTGTATACATGGGATAATTGCAATTCCTTTGCACTTACTTAAGCATGTTCTATGGGCCATTATATGGTCTATTTTAGAGAATGTCCTGTGAGCAGCTGATAAGAATGTGTATTTTGATGTTGTTGTGTGGAACACTCTGTAAATGTGTACTAAGTACATTTGTTCACAGATTTAGTTCAGTTCTGCTATTTCTTTGCTGATTTTTCTGTCTAGTTGATCTATCTCTTTGTGGCAATGGGGTGTTAAAGTCCCCCATTACAATTGTGTTATTGCTTATTTGATTTTTCATTTCTGTTAATATGTGTATTATATAACTGGGTGTTTCCATATTTTGGGCATATATATTTATGATTCTTATCTCTTCTTACAGTTTTCCCCTAACCAACATGTGGTGACCTTCTTTATCTCTTTTGATGATTCTTAGTATGAAATTTACATTCTCTGCAAATAGAATAGCTACCCCTAGTTTTTTCTGGATTCTTGTCACATGGAGTATTGTTCTCCATCCTTTAACTTTCAGTCTATGAATTTCTTTTTGCATTAGTTGTGTTTCTTGTATACAGCATATTGTTGGGTCTTGTTTCTGGATCCACTCTGCCAGAATGCTTCTTTTTACTGGGGAATTGAGACCATTTACATTAATAGTTAGAACTAATATGCATTGGCTTATGTTTATAATGTTATTTTCCTGCTGCTTTGTTCCCCTACTTTTTGCCTGTGTTTAATTGCTTGCTCTGCTTGGTGATTCCTTTGTATTTATGTTCTTGAAGTTGAAGTCATTTTTATCTCTGTAAAATACCTTGCAGTATTCTTGGTAAGGTTGATTTGGTTCTCATTAATTTCTTTAGTTGTTCTTTGTATTGGAAGTATTTTATTTCTCTATTAATTTTAAATGATAGTTTTGTAGGGTACATAAACCTGGGTTGGAAATTGATTTATTTCAGGACCTGAACTATTTCACTCCAAGCTCTTCTTGACTTGATGTTTTGTATTGAGATATCTGCCGTGATTCTGATGGGCTTTCCTTTATAGGTGATCTGTTTCTTTTCTCTAACAGCTTTTAATATTATGTTCTTTAGCTGAATTTCTAGGATCTTAATTAGTATATGTCCAGGTGTAGATTTTTTTTATTATGCCTCACTGGAATTCTATATGCCTCACTGAACTTTATGTCAGATTCTGCTCCAATGCCTGGGAAATTTTCTGCTACTACTTTTGCAAATAGTCTTTTCATGTCATGCATGTTTATTCCTGCTGTCTCATTGACACCTGTCAGTCTTGTATTGTTTTTCTTTGCTTCAAGTTGCAGCTGTTGAATTATTTCTTGGTCCTTTATTATTTTTAAGAGATCTTTCCTTTTGCATTTACTAGCTGCAATGCTGTCTTCTAAGTCTGAAAATCTATCTTCAGTTTCATTTAAGCAGTTTTTCCAGCTTCAGTAGAATTTTTAATTTCTTGGATATCTGTTTGAATCTGTTTCATGCATTCTAATTCCTTCCTATATTGTTCATCCAATGTTTCCATCACTTATGTATTATACCCTAACTTTCTATCTATGTCTTCTTCAGATATCCTTCCATTATTGTTGTTGCTTCTTTTATTACCTGAGAGATTATTTCTGATCTGATTTCTTCTGTGGCCTGAGGGAGTTTTTTCTTTACTTTGGTTGCAATCATTTCAGAAATTTCAGCTATATGACTTCCAAGATCTGCTATGTCAGTGTCTCCTGGACTTGTTCTGGGTGGGGTGGAGGTCTGAGGTTGCATTTTGCTCCTTTGTTTTGACATTTTTGAAGCTACCAAATTTCACCAGTGCCCAGCATTATGCCCACAATAGCGGAGGGGTGAGATGTGTCTGACTAAGTCACTGTAGTTTTCTGGGGCTCAGTATCACTCCCACAATGCTATCAGGGCAGGGGAGGCTCACAAAGGCTCCCAGAGTTCACTTGGAGTCTCAAGGTTGCTCCTGAGATGGTGGGGCATGGGCATGGCACACCAAGGACCCTGGAGCTGTCTGGGGCTCATCATCACTCCTGAAACTTTGGGGGACAGGGTGTGGTTTACCAAGTTTCCCAAAGCTGTCCAGACCTCAGTGTTACTTTCATGACAAGTGGGGGGCAAGGAGGAGCTCACAAAGGCTCCAGAAGCTGCCTGGGGCTCAGCTTTGCTCCTGTGCTGGTGGAGGTGTGGGATGAGGCTCATAGAGTTCTCCAAAGCTGTCTGGGGCTCAGCTCCACTTCCATGACAGAGAGGGTGCAGGGAATGGTTCATAGAGCTTCCTGAAGCTGTTGGGGCTCAGCATGGCTTCCATGATGGTGGAGGTCTTACTTTGTTCTTAAATAACTTATGTATTTATCTCCAATGACTGTATTACACACTAGGTAGTAATGATTTGGTCTTATTTATCTTATTGCTTGTTGACAGAGAATCAGTGTTTCACATCAGTCTAAATACTCAACAGTGTTAATAAATGAAATATGGAAACGAGATTTACAGTTATGAAAGAAAAATGTTCTTTCCCATGCACTTTTTGTTTGTTTTTAGTTGATAAAGCCCTATATCACAGCTGCCACTCAAGAATTTACTAAATGGATTATCATCTTGTTGTTGAATTATATGGACTACCTTTCCAATTGCTCATTTGCCAACAGAATATATCTGAGAAACATGAGGATGAGACACACACACATACACACACACACACAGTGACCTTTTAAACAGAATGGTAAGTGATGAGAGGAATCTCCATATTATATTGTATTTAATTTCCTTTTATCTCTTCTCTAGAATACAAATACTTCTGAAAATACTGTTACTGTCATAATTTCTATCATTTCCAAAATAAAACCAACAGTTTAACACTTGAGTCATACTCAATTAATACCAGTACTCAGAAGCAACCTATAAAAGTAAGTTTGCATAAAAATGACAATACCCTCATAATCAAACCAATTAAATATGTAAAGCACTTCCACATAGCCAAAATAATTGTGGATGCCCAAATACAAATCTCTCTCCCTGTACATTTTTCAATAATTACACAGAACTCAAGCAGACAAAATTTTATCTTTTCAGTAAAACTTAAAGGCAGAAATCATAACAAACTTTAGACATTTAGAAAGAAGTGTTAGTTTTCATCAGAACAATTTCTTGGGCTCCAGAAAAAAATCTTTTGCAGATCCTTTGTGGGATTTGTACAAACAGTATTTTTAAAAATTGAAGTAAAATGTAGAAAACCTCACACTAAGAAAAACCTAATATATCAAAAAGATAGGAAGAAAATCTAAAATGATTCTGGTACATTAGAGCATTGACCATAGAGATGATTTAAAATGCACATGGATAATGGCATTATCAAAATGAAAGAGTAGGAAGGTCTAAGGGCTCATACTACAACATAACTACTGAAAAGGTAAGCAGTACTCTAAGAATCAATTTTGTACAAAAAAATTGAAATGTTTACAGAAGCAAAGTAAGCCCCAAATCAAGAAAAAAAGTAACTTAGAAATTATAAGAAAGCCTTATCAGCAATTTTACTTTCTAACACCCCATCTATCTTCCCAACTTGAGTAACATCTTGATGTTGTAGCCATAGTTCACAGAGTGGCACTCTGGACACTTCTAATTAATGGAGTAGATCTTAGTCTCAAAGAATAAGATATTGTTGTTCTAGCTTCTCTGGGGCTTTCTGAGAGATTGATTCAGGGCATTTGCTTTTGTAACTTATAATGTGCTCTGGGCAATCCTCAGAGGGCATTCTCAGGAAAAAAAATGCAAGGAAGGTGGACAATTTAAAGACAGTGTGGAAAGCTCAGGAGACTTTCTTTGGATAAGGATTTCAAAAGCACTTTGTATATTGGGGAACTTAGAAAGTTATGTCATATGCAGGGAAGTTGGAATTTTCAGACCCTGAAAATTTCCTAACATTTTGCCCTCTGCTATTCTCTAGACTAAAAGGTGAGCACTAAGTTAGAGCTAAAACAGAGCTGTACATGGCCTGGCCTCTCCTTCAAAAAGCAATCTTTGAAGATTGGGAGAGTTTTACATTTCTTCCATTTTTTTTCATTTTGGAAGAATTTTGTTTTATTTTAAAAAGAATAAAAAAACAACAAAATAAGATTTGCATGCTTTTAAAAGTAAAACAATATTGTAAAAGAACAATTTGAAACACACATGTCTATTTCACTCCTTACTACTAGCCATACTAATCAAGATCATGTGATACTGTGATATAATTAGCATGTATACCACTGGAGGAGAACTCAGAGTCCAAAAAGAGATGTACACACCTATGCCAAAATGATCAGGGGCAAGAGTACCAAGACCATTCAATGAAGCAAAAAGAGTTGTTTTAACAAATGATATCTACATACCAAAAATTGGGCCTGAACTCCTACAACACATCATATGCCAAAATTAATTCAATATGGGGCAATGAATTAAGTATGAGAGCTAAAATAAATCTATTAAAAGAAATACTAGGGATAAATATTCTTGATCTCAGATTTTGTAATGCATTCTCAAATAAAACACCAAAATCACAAGAAACAAAAAAAGGATGCCTTAAAATTAAATTGTGTGTATTCTATGACAGTTATTAAGAAATTTAACAGATAATTTACACATGAGCCAAATGAAAATTCTTCTCTTCAAGTTGTAGCTGTAAGTTATTGTGTACTAGCATCAGGAAAACTGACTAATACAGAGTCTTCCTTTCAAAAACAAACAAAAACTACAAAGAAAATATGAATGAATATGAATCAGAAGGATCCTTAATTCAGCCAAGCAATCCAATCCATCAACCATAAAGATTAAGAAGAAACCAATTTAAATGAGCAAAAATTCAAGCAATTTATATCTATGAGCCTTTTGAGTAATCTACCAGAGAATAAGCTTCATCAAAATAGTACTTAGAAAACTTTAATAAAATTAACTGATGCTGAAGATTTAATACATCCAATTTCAGATCCAAAGGCAAAAATTGTAGTAAAACATGAAATTATACTAATTCCTATAATATCTAATAGAAGATAAAAGCAAAAAAAATACTTTCCAACTGATTTTTGAGACAAGTATTACCCTAATGCCAAATCCAGATAAAGACACTATAAGAGAAAAAGTTATAGACCACTTTCTCTCACAAATATAAAAGCAAAAATTTTCAGTAAAATATTCACAAACTGAATTAGTGTATGAAGACTTACACACAAGACCACATAAGAGCTTTCCAATTTGTGCAAGTATGTAAGCCTAGCAGAACATGAACTAAGTTAACGAAATGCATCACATCAGCAAGGTAATGAAGAAAAATCACAGGATTATGTCAATAGAGGAAGGTGAACCTAGACACAGACCTTATAGTCAACAGAAAATTTAACTCAAAGTGGATTATAAACCTAAATGTAAAATATAAACCATAAAACTCCTAGAAGATAACACATATGAAAACTTAAATGACTTTTATACGCAGACATGTGTTATGGTTTGTGTCTAGATGTCCCTCCAAAGATTCATGCAGTCATGGGAGAGGCTTCTAGAGTTTTTGATCGGTTGATAGTCCAACGCTGGGATTATAATTGTAAGTACTACACCCATAGGTGGGGAGAGTACTGGGATTATGGATATGAGTGCTACATCCATAGATATGTAGCCTACATACAATATTAGGGAGGGAAAGAGGCTTGATTCTGTTCCTCCCTTTTTGCTCTTGTTGTTTTTGCTGTTTTCCAATACCATGAACTGCTGCCCTCTGCCATGTACCACTCTGCCTTGGAGCCATCCTTGACACACTGTGAGCTCAATAAACCTTTCCTTCCCCAAATCTGGGTGTCAGGTATTTTGCTTAGCAATAAGAGAAAAGTAACCAAGACAGAATTTGGTACCAGGAGTGGGATTGTTGCTGTGAGTGTACCTGACCATGTGGTTTAAGAGCCTTTGGGAATGGCTTGTAGGAAGAGTTTGGAAATGTTCAGAGATGTCTCCTTAAAAAGTAGAGCTGGACTGCCTTAAGTTATTTTGTATGCCTTAGGCTACTCTGAATCTTCTAATGCCTTTGGAGATTCTGGTCAGATCTCAAAAAACCAGAAGGCTGATGGAAATCCTGCTGGCAAAGACTGAGATTGGGAGGTTTCTGCTGGGAAGAAGAAATGCATTCATTCTTGGGCTCCAGATAATGTGTATTATGGCTTATCAAAAGTTTGTCTGCATTTTTCTCATGTCCAAAGACTTTACCTGAGACTGAGATTAAGGGTGGTGGACTAATTAATCTGGCAGAAGAAAGTTTAAGGCAGTCTAATGTTGACACAGTAGCATGAATATTGTTGAGGGCTTTTAGCCAGATTTATGTTGCAAATCAAAAGCAAAGAGCCCAACAGGATTATATAAAATGTTGTGAGTTTGGCCCAAAAAAAAGTTCCAGTAGAGCTATAGACTGCAAAGATAAAGCCGAGGAGGTCTCCAGTTGCTAAGAAGGAACAGAAAAATATAAAAGATGGCCTGAGGGCAACACAAGAAGCAGCAAGTCTCCACCCTTTACAGCCTCAAACCTGCATAAGTAAAAGACTTTGCTTTGAGGGAAAAGCTGCAGAGTACCATGTTCCAGAATGGTGGCGCTGCCCACACCAGGGTCCCAAATGGCAGTGGTATAGAGAATTTGTTCTTCAGAATCAGGTTCAGAGTGCTCAGCAATCCAGGTACTCAACTCCTACAGCCAAAAGAGAAGAAAACCTAGCTACTGCTCCAGCTGGCAGCAGACCTTGTCATCACCCTTGTGGTGCTGGTTTTAGGCACATGCAGAATGCAAGAGTTCTGAGGTTTAAAAGGCTTCCACACGATTTCAGAAGATGGCCTGGGAGGCTAGGCAGGGTACTCCTGAGAGGGCAACACATGAAGCTCTGAGGGTTGAGCCAAAACTACACTGGAGCCCTCAGAAATTTGGAAAAGCCAGGAATGTAGATCATTTAAGGAAAGCTACAAGGAGGGGCAAAGCAGGTCTAAGAAGCTATGGGAGCTACAACCACCAGAAGTGTCATGGGGTAGAACCATACAAGCCTGTTGGAGCTCACAATTTGCCACATATTGCTTTGGGTGTTTCATATGGAACCATAAGACTTAATGTTTCCCCTGCTGGATTTTGGACTTGTTTTGGTCACAATCTTTTGTATCCTCCCGTTTGTACCTTTTGGAAGGTAACATCTATGTTGTGTCATTGAATGTTAGAAGTACTTAACTTTTTATTTGTACAGGCACTCACAGCTAAGAGTTTGCTTTCCATCATGGGGAAAACTTGGGACTTGTAATTTTCAGCAATACTGAAACTGCTAGGACTTTGGCAACTATTAGAGGTGGACTAAAATGCCTTTTGCTTAAAGGGATGTGCACGAGTCTTTTGAGGCCAGGGTTGGAATGCTATGGTCTGTGTCTGGATGTTCCCCCAAACCCTCACGTAGTCATGAAATGGCCTTAGAGTTTTTGCTTGACTCATGGTTCGATGCCAGGGTTATGGGTATGAGTGCTACACCCATAGGTGTGCAGCATGCACGCCATATAAGGGAGGGAAAGAGGCTTGCTTCTGCTCCTCCCTTTTTGCTCTCGCTGCTTTGCTGTTTTCCCACTGCCTTAAACTGTTGTCCTCTGCCATGTGCCACCCTGCCTTGAAGCCAGACAAGTATGGACTAAAAGCTTAGCAAATTGTGAGCTAAATAAACCTTTCCTTCCTTAGTTATGGGAGTTGGGTATTTTCTTTCAGCAATGAGAGAAAAATAACCAAGACAGCATGTGTATTCAATGAATCCTAATCTATGTCCATGAAAACTGTTTTTTCCACATGATGACTCAGCTTATCCTTCTATCTTAACATCAATGTGATTATATATGAACAATCAATTTCATTAAAAATTTAGTTGGCCATGAATGTTCATGGTAGTAAATGCAGGTTTTGGATATCCGTACAGAGAGTTCTAGAGCAGCAGCGTAGTTGTCACTTGTTCTAATTATTGGCAGTTACCAATGGTAAGATGAGAAAGCTGACTTTTAAAATGATCATACAGTTTCTTTCTGGGGAAAGCAAAAAAGAAGGAAGGGATATCTATATCTATATATATCTACATATATCTATATATATCTATAGATATAGATATACATCCATAGGTAGGTATAGATATATATATCCACACACAAGATAGTTAAGGTAATTGTACTATTCATTACTATTAGTTCACTGAAAGGAACCATTAAGTGTTTATATTGTTTGATCAATTTTGCATGCCTATATCTGTTAATCTGAGCAACTACTTTGAAAATAACAATATGCAATATAATAACCATTGTTAATTCCCTACCATCTTGTTTTGAAATTCTGAATCACTTTTATTGTTCTTTTTTCTTTAAAAATTAAAAAAAAAATAGTCTTCCACTGAGGAAGTATTAGCAACACCCAATTTACCAGTATGGAAAAAATATGAACCATCAAGTGTTGAAGATGGGTGATTTCTTCGGAGTTCTTTATATCTTTTATATCATATCTACATTTCATAAATGTGAGAGTACCCTTTATATTTTAAATGAGACAAACTTTCATGATAGTGATAGAAAGATAAATGCAAAATTTTGAAAAAGGAAATGACACAGATGATGTGAATAGTATGCTAATTTGGGGCTTAAAACAGAAGTGTATTGGGTATGGGATGCACATATTTTTATATGTGTAAAAAGAGACTCTGATATTCTACTTAAAAACTGAATCTTTCCATAGTATAATTCAATGAAAACGATTAATTTTAAATTTTCATTTAAAAATATATGTGCATAATTCTAACACATGGAAGTGGAACTGGTGATCATAATATACCAGTTTTGGCTCAGCGCATTTTTACTGTCAGGAATCATGTATATAGACATGAGTGATAGCAACCATTCTCCGGTACTAAGGCCAGGGTAAAGCTGTAGATTTAACTTACATTAGGGATTTACGTTTAAAAAAGAGAGATCATGACCAGTGAAGTGAGCATTTCTTAGGTCAATACAGAAGCAATTCTGAGAGTCAATATTTCATCTAGTTATTATCAGAATGAAATTAGACTGTGTGGTTTCAAAATCTGTTTAAATCACTTACAGTTGTATAGTGCTTGGGATAATTTCCTGTTCTCAATGAGGCTCAGTTTTTTCATGGGCATAATGGGAACATCATGCCTCATAGTGTTGTTATGCATGCGTGAGTTGAGCGCCATACACCTGGTTACTTTTTTACACTTTCCTTTTAAATTTTAAGCACAGAAGAAATCCAGTTAACAAAACAAAAGCAGGAAGAGAAAAAATATAGTAGAAATAATATAATGTATTGTTGAGAGTCTAAGGTCAGATTTAGAAATACCTGGCTCTAAAATCTGGCTGGGATCCTCACTAGCTGTCTGAGTTGCTATTCTCTTGCTGCTGAGACAGAATATCTGACACCCAAAGTTAAAGAGGGAAAGATTTATTTAGCTCAGTTTGTAGAGGTTTTGGTACATAGTCGTCTGGCTCCAAGGTAGGTTGGCAGAGGAAAAACAGTTCATGGTGGGGAAAGTAGCAAAACAAGCATGGGGCTAATATAAGCCTCCTTCTGTCGCTTATGCTGTAGCTAGGGTACCAGGGTGAGGGTGGTGGCAAGCCAGTCAGGGGGGAGGTGTAGTAACCATCCACCCTTAATCCTAATGCCCTTGATCCTAGCATTGTACCATGTATCAGTCATGTGCTCTAGATCCAGCCACCTCTGCAAAGGCCCCACCTATGGCTGCATGAGGCTTCAGGGGAACATCTAGACACAAGACATCACACTGTATGATCATGGGCACCTTTCTTAATCTCATTCTTCTGTGTAACACATAGATACAAAAAAGCACTTAGTGGAGTGATATATGTCATAAATAGCCACCAGAAAGGTATTTCCCAAGGTATATTTTAAAGCCTTACAAACAAATAATTGATCATAATATGAAATCAGTATGCTAAAGATAACAATATGTCATAGAACAATCACTATTAAATCCTATCATTTTGTTTCGAAACCCTGTATCATTTTTTTTTGTCTATGTTGTTATTTTTATTCTCTTTAAAATAAATAAATAAATAAATAGAATAAAAAACAGGTAGATGTGCTGGCATATAGCTGTAGTCTTATCATTATGGGAGTCTGAGGCAAGAAGATTACAATTTAGAGCCTGGCTCAGGCAATTTAGCAATTTACTCTGTCTCAAAAATAAGATAAATAAATACAAAAAGGGCTGGAGGTGCAGCTCAGTGCAAAGGACCTTCATTTGATCCCCAGCCTTACTACAAACAAATATACTGAAGAACTGATTATGAAACATTTAGCCAAATGATTTCCAAAGGTAGTAGCACAAACCTGTGGCCCTTTAAAATTCTTGGACCACATGAATTTCAGAATTCAGAATTATCCAGATCTCAGACCATACACAGCAAAAGCCACACATTTTATACCTCCAGTGAGCTATGAAGCAACACCCAAAATCAATCACATGAACATTTTATAGTGAAATGCACAAATATTCAAATTAAAATGTAGCTCTGGAAAGATTGTAAGTCATTTCAGCTCAGTTGAGGTCAAGTTTTACAACCAAATGACTTAAAAGAAAGCTTTTAGTTTTCTGATACTTGGGATTTCAAGGCTATAAAACAAAGCTGGGCCCAGAAAGAATTGTTTATGTATCTGTTAACTGGGGGACTATTTTATATGAAAGCATTTTCATCCAAATATGCTTAACTTTTTCAAAGAATCCAAGATACCTATTATTCCCATTAAGTTCAGTGAGTTGGCTGTGAAATCATGCACTCTTCTTTACAGAAAGATCTGGCAGGACCACAAAATAGGGGTATATACCCAGCAGGTAGCCTCATTAAGAGATCTGTCATAGTTTCTGTCTGGATTGGATTCTCTTCAGTATTTTCAGGAGTTTTGCTTCATTTCTTCCCTGACTTTCAAAACACAAAGACACACAGAGGTGAAAAGGATTTCTTTAGGGAAGATGCAGAAGATGATGAGGATGGGTGATTTGAAAGGAGAAGGAAGGAGTTGAGAGACGCAGAGGAGAAAATCTCTTACCCTTGGAGATCCACTGGGGCTATTTGCAATTCAGATATCATTCCCGGAACAGGAAACATTTTCTAAAAGTTTTATCATAACTATTGACCATACTTCTTTTTAATGCCATTACCATCATCAAAACCTGTTGATTTTACTTCTTCCAAGAAACGGATACCTAAATCATTTTCTGGATAACAAAGGCTTGAAGAGTCTTCAGAAAATAAATTGTTTTTATAGAAGTACAGTAAATAACCATGCTTTCTACTGTTGCTCTGTTTCTCTGGGTTTACACCTAATTATATAACTTTCTACATATTTAATTAATAGAAGTAATCAGCAGAATGTTTTGATTGGTTGAAAGATTTTATAATTATGCTGACAATTATTATTAATAATTACAGTAGTAATTCAGTATAACTTAATTTTGCATGTACTGAAATCAATAAGGAAAACTACATACTGAGCTTGCAAAAACATTATTCATAATCAATTGTAATTTCATTCTCAGCAAATTTACTTTTTGTAGTTTGCATATATCAAAAGCTATGGATGTTTGAAATGCAAAAGCCCAGAAATAAAATGAAATGTTCCAACAGGCATTTTTAAAGTGATAGGCATT
Organism: Dinomys branickii; assembly: GCA_004027595.1. NCBI lineage: Eukaryota > Metazoa > Chordata > Mammalia > Rodentia > Dinomyidae > Dinomys > Dinomys branickii. Next base: position 212,838 of record PVLD010000430.1, on the reverse strand, counting down.
TTTATTCATAACTACAAATCTCATCACCATCTCAAATCACATTTGTTTCTTCAACAACATCACTCAGAATGCCAAGTTTGGAAAATTATTACTTTCCAAATATTAATTAATTTTGTTATGTCCAACCTCACAAAGCACCCTACTGATCTATCTACATAGAATTTTTATTATTAGCTTCCACATAACAGAAATCAACACTTAACAAATCAAGGCCAGGGAAGAATGGTAAATTTTAAACTTGACCATTCTTTAACAAATGCCTTAAAAAATCCATGAGGGAAAATCAACAAGCACTTGTTTATTTTTTAAAAGCAGCATTTGTTTAGGAGGCCTCACGCTTTATCCACTTGCTCTCCTAGGAGTGATTACCAGATACCCTCCCTTTCCTTTCCTTTAAACAGGACTCTCCAGAGCAAGCTTCAGAGTCCACAAGGAGAAACATACCTGCTGCTACCTCTGTCACTGACTGACGGGGAAGCATTTCTTTATCATGCTCAAAGGTGGAAAACAAAGCTTATCTTTTCTAACCCAAAATAAATCATTCACTGTCCAGTATGACACTAACTACAAAAGGTTTTATAAAAGAAAGTAAGGGCCTCTGTGGGTTTGCTGAGGGGAAACACCTCACTCCTATGAGTGCCAATGGTAAATGATTAATGAATCAACAGAACTAACAGAAAGGGCAGTAAATCAACACACGGTCATACAGTCCTCATACCAAGAGACCATTTGTTGTTGTGATGTTTATGTAAGATTTCTCCAGGCAAGATCACAAAATACCATGAGTGTGGGTATAAGAGCTATGGAACCCCTTCTGCTGGGTTCCTAAGGAGGGGCTCCTGATGAATATCCTGAGGGATGACATCCTGACACTTGTCACAGTAGATGTCCTGATGGAGGTACATGAAAGCCTCTGTGCCTATGTGCTTGCTGATGTTCTTGTTAGAGAATGAGGTATCTTGAGAATGTCTTCTCTATTCTATTTTACTGGACCAGAGGAACAGATCCTAACCTGTACAAGATGAAGATTTAGAGAAAGATGAGAGGAGATGGGGTTGGGAGAATCTTAGAATAAACAATATAAAGCATCATAAAGTGAAGAAATGGACGGAGATGAAAATCTGCATCTCTGTTTCAAGATTTGAAACTTTGCAGATATGTTAATGATAAATTCATAAGATCTTATCTTCTACTGCACATAAGAGGGAATTCTTCTACCCAATCAGAAAAGAATCTGCTTCACCCACAAAGATAAACCCTTTTAAGAACAGAGAGACTTCACCTCAGCTCCAGAGAGGAAATCCAGTCCCTCTCCCTACAGTCATTAAATCAGGAGCAAGCACATAAAATAAATTAATCAAATCATACTGAATTTTGGGAACTTTTCCATGGCTTAGACAAGGGAAGTTCTCTCTCTCCCCATCAAGACATGATCAGAGTTCTGAGGAGGACTATAAATTTCTATTCAAACCTATGTCATTTATAAAACACCTGAGTGAATACATTATTTATCACACTGCTTATAACTAAGCTGGTTTGAGTTGGGCTTTCAATTGCTAGTAAGAAAATTCATATTGTTTAATAGTTTCTTCATCTGCTTAGCAAATGCACCTGGACAATAGAAAGGTTTGTATTCCTCAGAGCATGATATTAACAGGGCAGCATTAATTGACATGGGATGATCAAAACTACATGGCTGATGTTCCTTAGTATTTGAAGGACTGACAGAGGAATTATAAGACAACTGGAAAAGATTCCCAACAAGTGACTGAAATAATGACACAATTTTAATTATTGACTTATTGCTGGGCTTCTCTTATTTTCTATGCCAGAAACTTCACCACTTATAACAGCTGCTAGGAGAATGCTTACTGTGAGTTAGAACATATGCAGATTATTATGAAAGATCCTATATAACGTGTGGATAGATATGGCCAAATAAAGAGAGTTTGAGAGTTTTCTCCTTGAATTACACTTTAAAATGTTATTTCATACCCTTATGATGCCAGCACGCATCTAAAAGTCAGTAGATCCTTCTAAGATTTTAAATCAGATAACAATTCATCAGTGTGATGTCCAGTGCCAAGGAGGGCAGCTCTGTTATCTGCGGCATAGTGACAGGGCATGATGAATAGGTTTTTAATTAGCATCAATCAGAGATTAAAACTAAACAAATAACAAATAATAACGAAAACAAAACTATAGAATCCTGGGTCCAAGAGCGGAGAGGAGAAAGGAAATGAGAAAAGATAAAACAAAAGCATCTTAGTGACTTGCCTTATTGCTGAGAGAAAATACCCAGCACCCAAATTTCAACGAAGAAAGGTTTAATTTGCCTCACTATTTGTAGAGGTTTCAGTCCATATTTGACTGGCTCCAAAGCAGGTCGGCACGGCAGAGGGGCACGGCAGAGGAGAAATAGCTCGTGGCAGGCAGCAGGCAGCAGAGCAGCAGAGCAGCAGCCCTCTCTGTCCCTTACGTTTTATTCGGACTCACACCAAGGGTTAGGCACCCTGAAGTCTAGCATCCCACCACGAATCAATCCTAGCATCACATCCTTAAACCCTGCATCACACACTCTAGATCTAGTCACCTCCCAAAAGCTCCACCTATGTGTATATGAGGTTTTGGAGGAACATCTAGATAAAAAATATAACAAAAATGAAAAGTGAAGAGTAGGTAATATGTCTGGCTCAACTCTATTAAGCCCACTCTCAAGTTAGATGGGAGCATAGCCAAAACTCAGAAACACTTAATTCTTTTTCTGTAATAAGATCTGAAGTTTCCAAGAGGATAAATACCACAGCTTTACAATTAAATACCTTCTCCCTACCTTCTCTGTAGTGCCAGGTTTCACATTTCTCATATGAAATTACTTGTTGATGAAGGGTTTTCAATACAGAAAATCTTACAATGAACTTGTCTTACACTGACCAGTAACTTTTTTTTTTACCTTTTTTCTATTTTTCAATCATTACTGGCCAGTAGTAAAGATGCATCCAAAGAACAGTATAGAAAGGCAATACTATTAATTGGAAACAATGCCTAAATAAGAAAAACTTTAAACAAAGGCAATAATGAATTAAACTTAACGCAGTTAAGTAGACTGACTGATTTTTTTCTGAATCATTTGAGCCTGAGAAAGTGATTACTTGTTATGCATTTCTCATCACACTTCTATAATGGTAACAAAAATTATCCTCCTCCTGTAATTATTAAAACAGAAAGGCAGCGTAAAGCACTGAGCTAGAACTGACAGTGAAACTCCAAACAAAAATTTATGGAGATTAAGAAAGAGGTCAAGTATCACTTCCCGAATTGTGATTACATTAATTCATGAAATTAAAGGATTTTACAACTACATTTCAACTTTAAATATTTTATCATAGGTAGACACAAATCTCGTTTTCAAGTCTTTGCTGTGTACACCAATGTAGGTAATGTGATAATAATATTCTTCTCCTCTTTAGCACCTAAAGAATTTTATAGTTCTCACTGAGAAAGGTGATACTAGCAGAAGAGTATAAGATATGGCTTTTCCCTTAGGCTAGATTTATAAATTCAGCACAGAGGTTCTTCTCCAGATTGTGGATAGACAGGTCAAGTGTAACTATATTGCTCAGCATTGTAGATATTCTTTGGAGTAAGCAAAGAAATGAACTCTGGTTACCTTAAAAACACTATGTAAGCACTTAAAAATGTATTAGAAGCCTCCAAAAGTCATAGAAAAATCCAGAAAAATCCAATTAGGAATTTGCAGAAGCAAGACATGTTTACAGTGTAGGAAGCAGAAAGTGCCATAGTCTCTTCTCAAAAGAATGAGCTCCAAGCATTTTCTGTTTCTGTGTCACTCAAACCAATATTAAAATTCCAGGGAGAAAAGTCCCATGAACCTAGTTTAGTTGTTAGTTAGAAGGGTTAGGGCACCTTGGGTAATTGTTGAATTACACTGTATACATGGAGAGAATAACTAATCTCTCCCTCAGGGGTTCAGTGCTGTGCCATTGAAAAATAATAAATATCTACCACTACAATTAGAAATCTAAATCAGGCTTTAGACAGTGAGAAGCAATGTTAATTCTACCATCTGTCAAAATAAATAAATAAATTTTTCTATTCTGTTGAACATAAAAATAGTTGCTAGTTATTCATCAGAAAAATTATTTTATTCTTATTTTACTTAATTTTATTTGTAGATAAGCTAATGATTGCACTAGGTTTAGTATTAATATGAAGTTTCAGAATGGTTGGCTATATTATGATTACATTAGTTCATGAAATTAGAGGATTTTACAACTACACTTCAACTTTAAATTTTTTATCATAGGTGGACACAAGTCTCATTTCCAAGTCTTTGCTGTGTGCACCAATGTGGGTTATGTGATAAGTGCAAAGATTTTATAACAGAAGAATAACAAGATTAGCTGTAGGCTTGAAATAAGAAAGTTACTAATACTACAATATTAATTATCCAGGGGTTTTTCTAGCTCTTTTCAGACTTTAACTGGAACATTCATTTTCATTGTTGTCTTCCCAGGAGGTAGGAAAACTGGCAATCCCAGACCATGATAGTAGCAGAAAATATTGATTTGTTTTTCTCTACTTCTACAATAATACAGCAAAATAATAGCTAACCAATGTAAACACTATGTTCCTCATATTTTCTTGTAAAGGTCATGTGTCTAATTTTTGGCAGATGAAATAAAGTTTCACAAGACATTTTTGGAATCTTGATAATAACACTTTTGCAAACGTTCTTCGTCTTTTGTTTCCCCTATGCAGTTTCTTTCCTGCCGGTTACTATATGAATGGGAAGGTTGGAGCTGGAGCAGCAATCTTGGGTTATGAGTCTTCTTGGGACTGGATCCTTGTCACATCCTAAGAACAAGATAAAGCTGAGCTTAGTGGCACATGCCTATAATTCCAGCACTCTGGAAGGCTGAGGTAGGAAGATAGTAATTCTGAGACTAGCCTATGAAACACAGTGATTTAGCAAGACCCTAAGTAAATATTTAAAAAGTGCCATGTGTATTACTCCGTGCAGAGGCCTTGGTTTAATCTCTAGTCCTGGGGAAAAAAAGAGACAGAATAAATCTGAGTCTTTCAACACTGTGGAGCACAAGTATCATTAGATTCTGTCTTGTTCAAGATTATCATCGCAGTTGGGATTTCTGTTAGAATAAGACAAATCTAATCCTAAAGATACAACTGCGAACTGACCCTAACACATGTCCAACCAACTTAGACCTGGTCTTCGTAGGTTCTTCCTCCACAAGGAAGCAGGCCAGGCAATGGGCACAGACTACCAAATAGAGGAGGGTCTCCCAATTAGACCAACTAGTGGCCTTCATAGCAACTTCATGCACATACACACTTCCTTCCTGTGGAGCTCTTCATTTGAACACCAAAAGTGTAGTACTGGTTACAGTCTCTTAACTTCTACACCTGGAAAGACTTTCTGCAGCATGAGAGAATGAGGACAGAGTACAGACAGGAACAAAGGCAGCAGGAAAGAGAATAGCAGAGTGTGTCAGGCAGCTTTCTATTACTATAACAAATACTTGAGATGAATCAATGCAAAAAAGAAAAAGTTTATTTTGGTTCACAGTTTTGTAGATTTCTGGCTATCACCACTTTGTCCCATTGCTTGGGCCTGTGATGCCATAGTACATCAAGGGGGGCCTGTGTAATGAAGGAAGCCCTTACACTTCCTGACTGGGAATGGAAAGAGAGCAAGATATCGGGGTTCCAAAGTCTCATTCATGGGCCTAAAGCTCTCACTTGATTCCACCTCCTACAGGTGTCAAACCTTCCAACAGCACCGCAGAGCAGTGACCAATCCCTTCAGCACATGAGCTTTTGGGGAACACTTCTCCAAATCACAGAAAAGGGGCAGAAAAATACCTGACAGCATATGAGTTTTTAATAGCAACTTCACTAATTCTATGAGGCATTAATCAGTGTTAGGATGAAAGGAATTTCAGTTGAGTTTTTGCCAGATAACTTTAAGAAATCTATCAATCACTTTATAAAATGGCTATTCCCAACCAATAGTCATTTTAAACACCCTACCTACTTGTAATTCTCCATCATGTCAAATCTCCTTTAACCTTTTGGACTGTGGGGTGGTTAAGCTTCATTCTGTCAACTTGATTTGCTTGGGAGCCACCTACAGGATTGGTGGGGCCCACTTCTGAGTGTGTCAAGGTAGACTAAGGTGTTACCTTGGGTACTAGATCTGGCCCCTTGCCCCTTCCTCTTGGTGCAGTTTCCCTGTGCTGCTTACCAGTTACCATGAAATGAACAGTTTTGCTCCACCACATGCTTCCACCATGATGTTTCTACCCTGAAGCCAAATAACCATGGACTGAATCCCCTGAAATAATAAGCCAAATTAATCCTTTCCTGCTTTAAGTTGTGGGAGTCAGTTGTGGTTTCCTAGTGATAGGAAAGCAAATAATTCTCATAGCATATGATCGAGCCACAGTTCTCTCTTCTCTGTTTGATTTAAACAGAGAGGTAAAGTACTCCAAATTCCTTTCAATGTTTCCTTTTATTCATCTTTAAGTAAACACATTGAGCACCTATTTCTGTGTACCAAGCACTGGATTAGACTTGAAAAATTAAAAATCTACACAAGGATATAAACTTGGAAAACAATGAACCCTTCTGAGTTAAATGAAGTGAAAAAGACAGAATTAAGGCTTTGTGGGGGCCAAAAAAGACAGTTAATTCTCTGGCCAAGCATGAGATTGAAGGGAGAAGAAATGAGAGAGCCTGATGGAAGAAAAACACTGCAAAGATAGAACTGAGTAGAAATTGCATAAATAGAAAGAGTATATGACAGAATAGACCGTCACAGGGAATAGAGAAGCAAGAATCACCACCCTAGTTGGTAACAAAACAAATTTCCAATGGAAGCCAAGAAAATGTTCTTTGTGATATTTGTAATGAGCATATAAAGGGTCTGTCATGTGAAAGAGTTTGATTGGAGGATTTTGAGCTAGAAGTGACATGATTTGAAAATTACTCTAGGAGAGAAAAACTGGTGGAGTAGTGAACAGAAGCAAAATGCAGCCTCTCCAGGACATGGAATTGAGATACCTGATGAAGGAGAAAAAAGGAAGTAGATCTCTGGTTACTGGGACAAAGCTGACAGGAGGACTAGCCACTACGGAGAAGCTGAAGAAACAGCGTAATGGAGAGAAAAGAACAGAGTGCTCTAAAAAGCTTCTGGGGAAGGGGACATGGTCCTGCAGCTGATAGGCAATCCCAGAGGGTTCCAGGAAGAAACAAAAGACCAGGCCAATACTAGTAGTCTCAAGAAAAGTCTATGCTTATTTTAAACTGCAGAAATAATGTAGAGCTTTACTCCAAAAATGACTGGTTCTGCACAGCAGGGTAGAGATGGAGAAGAAATCCAGTCCTGCACATGCCATATTTCAGTGCTTATTCAGGAGCCATTTTATCAAAGGGTTAATTGTTTAAGACTGACCAACAGAACAATGTCAATTCAAAGTTTCCAGTGTTTTCCTAACACAGTGACCGGGTGAGAGATGGCCACCAAAGACAACCATGGAAGGTGTGGGCTACATACAGACCCTCTGAAAAGATGATGTGGGCCAGATAGAGACCTACAGGTGCAGAAGGACGTAGGCCTTGCCCTCGGTGTAAGAAATTAGGGCAGGTATGTGTAACTTTCCGAGGTGGCTGGGTCTGAAACGGCTGGCCCTAATTGCAGCAGTCTGCCTGAACCCCAGCTCCACTGCCAAAATCCAGCACGGAGATCAGTGCCCTGACGCTTTCTCCACCCACCAGCCTGTGAAAGGATGTGTCTCAGCTTGAAAGATTGCCACTGGTTAGGGTGCTATGGACAGAGAGGCCTCTCCAACAGGAGGGGTCATCTCACCAAACCGGTTACAAGCACTGCTGAAATCCAGAAGATTTTAGTAACTACTTTGAAAATCTTTAAGTTTGAGAATCTAGGATAGATTCTCAGATATATATTTACTACTAAAACTAAACCAATAAGATATTTTTTTAAAAAAGCTGAGTAATCCAATAACAGGCAATGAAATTTTAGCAGTAATAAGAATCCCACCAGGAAAATCCAAGGATCTCATGGATTCCCCACTGAATTCTACAAGAAACTCAGCAAAAAAACAGTTGAATGGGAAGCACTACTCCCTAATGCCAAAACAAGACCATGATCCAACAACAACAAAAAGAAAAGTAAAAGAAATACAAGCCAATTCCTTTAATGAATATAGATACAAAATCCTCAAAGATACACTGGTAAACAGAATGCAACAAATCCTCCAAAAGATCGTACTTTATAAACAAGTAGACTTCATCCTAGGGATGCAGAAATGGTTCAACACATACAAATCAATAAATGTAATACATTACATAAACAAAACCAAGGACAAAAATTACACGATCATCTCGACAGATGCAGAAAAAAACTTTGACAAAATCCAGTGTTCATTCACAATAAAAATGCTAAAGAAAATAGGTACACGAGGATATTATCTTAATCTGATAAAAGCCATTTATGGAAAATCCACTGCTCAAACTACATTGAATGTGGAAAAGCTGAAATCCTTTCCTATATATTCAGGAATAAGACAAGGATGTCTACTATCACCACTCCTATTCCACATAGTATTGAAACATTAGCCAGAGCAATCAGGCAAGATAAAGAAATAAAAGGAATATTAATAGGAAAGGATGAAATCGAATTATCATTATTTGTAGACTATCCTCTACATAGATGACCCAAAAAATTCCACCCAAAGACTCTTTGAATTAATAATCACATTCAATAAAGTGGCATGATACAAAGTCAGCACATAAAAATTAATAGCATTCCAGTATACTAATAAACTTGTCAAGAATGAAATTAAAAAAACAATACAATTTCAAGTAGCAGAAAGAACATTATTTAAGAATTAATCTAACCAAAGAAGTGCATGACTGCCTCAATGAAAACTACAATACTCTGAAAAAGGAAATTGAAGTTGACATTAAAAACTGGAAAGATATCACCTGTTCCAAGACAGACAGAAAAATATTGTCCAAATGACCATACTTCCAAAGCCAATATATAGATTTAATGCAATCCCAATCAAAATGCTAACAGCATATGTCACAGAACTAGAGAAAACAAATCTAAAATTCATATGGAACTAGAAGTGACTCAAAAGAGCAAAAGAAACCCTGGCAACAAGAGCAAAGCGGGGGACTTCACAATACCTGCCTTCAAGTTTTACTCCACTGCTGCAGTGGAAAAAAATACAGCATGATACTGACAAAAAGGCACACATGTGATTCAGTGCAACAGAAAATAGGACGCATAAACAATCCCACCCACATTCAGCTACCTGATCTTTGACAAAGGAGCCAAAAACATACACTGGATTAAAATTAGCCTCTTTAACAAATGGTGCTGGGAAACTGGCCTTCCTGATGCAGAAGACTGAATCTACATCTATATCTCTCACTATGTACTAGACTAAAATCATACTAAATTCTAAAAATAAACAATCTGCTAGAAGTTAAAATAGGCAAAACCTTTTAAGACATAGGCAAGAACTTTTTAAACAGAACTCTAATGGCAAAAGTAATAGCATCAAGAATCAAGAAATGGGATTATATAAAATTAAAAGTCTACATAGCAAGTAAAACAACCAATCTAGTGAAGAGATAACCTACAGAATGGGGAAAATAACTATTGCTTGGACAGAAGAGTAGTATATAGAATATATTTAAATAGTAAAAAAATGAAGCACTCCAAATTAAAAGATTCAATCAAATGAGCAATTGCAATGGATAAACAATTTGAAGAAGAAGGAGGAGAAGGAAGAGGAGGAGGAAGGAAGGAAGCAGAAGCAGAAGCAGAAGCAGAAGAAGAAGGAGGAGGAGGAGGAGGAGGAGGAGGAAAGAAAGAAAAGAAGAAGGAAGAAGAAGAATGTACTCCCCTTCTAGGTATCTTTCTGAATGAGTTAGAGACGTTCTGATGTGTACCTACCCATGTTTACAGTGTGAAAATCAGCTGGAAGGCTATTTCAAGATTCCAAGGGAGAAATGAGATAGCTAGGATGAATGTAGATGTGATAAGGAATATTTTAGTGATTAATCTCGCAGTAATGGCTATTAGAAACTAGAAGAGGAAGAGGAAGAGGAAGAAGAAGAAGGAGGAGGAGAAGAAGGAGAAGAAGAAAGAGTCCAATAAATACATGAAGAAGATGAAAAATGTTCAATATCTCTGGACATCAGAAAAACGTAAGTTAAGACAACACTGAAATTCCATCACACTCCCGAAAGGATGGCTACCATCAGGAAATCAAATAATAACAAATGTTGGCAAAGCTGTGGGGGGAAAGGAACCCTTTTTCTTTGTAGGTGGGAATGAAAACTAGTAAAATGACTGTAAAAACCAGTAGGGAGATTCCTCATAAAGATAGAAATTTTGTTCAACTCAGCTACTCCCTTCTAGGTATCTTCCTGAATGAGTTAAAGGCGTTCAGATGTGTACCTACCCATGTTTACAGTAATCACAGTGTCTAAATCTTGGAAGCAGCTAACATGTCCATCCATTGATAAATGATAAATAATATGTGGTATTTAAACACAATGGAGTAGTATTCTGCCATAAAAATGCTCAACCTGAGTCATTTGTAGTAAAATAGATTCAACTGAGACCACAGGATTAGTAGAAGTATGGTAGCAGATACAGAGAAATCAGTTGGAAGGCTATTTGAAGATTCCAAGGGAGAAATGAGATAGCTAGGATGAATGTAGATATGATAAGAAATATTTTAGTGTCTAAGCTCACAATAATAGCTATTAGAAACTAGAAGAAAATGAACACTTTTTCTCTAAACAACTAGAAAAGTGGAAATTCAATATATTGAAATGGAAAAGATTGGACAAGAAATAGTCTCTCAAAGAATACAAGCACACATTTTATGAACCTGGACATTATTTATGGATATCATAGAGAAGATATTTAGACACTGAAACAGAAATATCATGTAGAAAGTTGGTTCAGGAATCTGCAATTAGGATTGTTCAGGACTAAAGATGTACACTGGGATGTACTTGTGTGTGTGTGTGTGTGTGTGTGTGTGTGTGTGTAATTTCAAGGTTTGAGATTGAGTGCCTTCATTCATGGAGTGACTAAAAATAGAAAAGAAGCTGTGAGTACTGAGCTCTAATGCATTTTAACATTCAGAGGCATTTTAACATTCAGAGGCATTTTAACATTCAGCAATGGGTGGAGCAGGATCCAGAAAAGGAGACTGAGAAAAACGAGCTCCGGATTAGGGATGATGAGTTCCAGCGAGGATGTCGACTGAGGGGCCAGCGAGGGTATGGGTCCTGATGCAAGCAGGACTCACATGCTGCCAAGCACTTCATTTCCAAATTTAAATTTGAAAAGCATTCCTAGCAATACCACTCTGTCATTTTTCAGTGTGCTCCTGGCATTGACCCTTCTTCTGTGGTAGGTGCTATGATTCCAACACCTGACAATGACTGGGTCTCTCCCAGAAACTGCAAAAGTATCCTTTTAATGCTTAGCATCTCTTTCCACAGATGTGGTAACTAAATCACATTTAATATGTACCAGGGGCAATGGTTTAATAGTGTAAGAGATAGCAGAAGCAAGGAAAAACAGACTCAGAAAGCAATTATCTTTGACAGGAAATTGGGAGTTGTTTAAATTAGAGGAAAAACTTTGCGATCCTTTAGATTTTTCTAATTTTCTTGCCTGCATGACTTACTGTGTCAGCATCACACACAGCTCAGGGATTAGCCTAATTTGAGAGAGTCAGTTCTTTCCATTTTGAAAGGAATTTTGATTGATAGTATTAATATTATAATACTGCATCATAAAAGCTATCAAATATTCATTTTTAAGAATTTGTAGCACAAGTTTTCATTACATGGAAAGATAATAAAAACTGACCAGGACAGTACAAATTCTAACATTGAGCAAGTTGTTGATTTTACTTTGGAAACAGACAAGGATGTCACGTTGGTCAAGGAATTGCCTCTCAAGGTGTGCTCCTTGGACTGGCAAAGGAAGTATTACCTGGAAATTGTTTGAAGTGCAAATTCTCCAGCCTCAACCCAGACCCACTGAATCAGACACTCCTGACATACCCCCAAGGGCCTAGTGTTTCATAAACTCTGCCAAGGACTATGAGGTACAGTGAAGTTTCAGAAACTCTGAGTTAAAGGATAGGAAAGAATACAAGAAATAAAGAAGATGTGAAAGAAGGGGAAGGAAGGAAAGAGAAAATGGAGAAGTGAAAGAGAGAAGAGGGAAAAAAGTAGAGCAACAAGGAAAGGACACGGAATTGGAAAAACTGAGGAAGAAACGAGAAGAGACACAAGGAAGGGGAAAAAGACTGAATGGGAGTGAAACAGGGATTCTTTCACGGTAATAAGGAATTGGATGTCCACCCAGTAAAGTAGATAAGGAATTGGATGGCCCCCTGGTAAAGTAGATAGTAACTCCCATGGCATTAAGAATTGTGCAAACTAAATACTTCCCATCAATATGGTAATATTCATATAAAATTATTAACTGTGATGTTTGATACACAGTGTCAACTTGAGAAGTCTAGATTCTTAACTAAATGGCTCAGCAGGGGATCAGGGTCCTCACTTTGTAAACATTCTGGGCCTGTGCAAGAGGAGGGCAGGAGAGGGTGTGGGTGTAAAGGACCAGCCCTAGGGTGGGAGGCTGCATACAATACAAGGGAGGAAAAGAGGCTTCTTGCCTTGTGCTCTTGGTGCTTTTGCTGTCTTCTGAGCCTTGAATGGTTGACCCTGTGCCATGCCACCCTGCCTTGGAGCCAGCTGATTACAGACTGAAACCTCCATAAACTGTGAGCTAGATAAATCTTTGCTTCCTTAATTTTGGGTGTTGGGTATTTTGTCTCAGCAACGAGAGAAAAATAACAAGGACAACAGCTTAATGTTCAATTAGCTCAAAATAGCCATTTTAGCAGTCCTTATTACTCCACTATTCATGATTATTAGCCTGGAAACTCATTTTAGATTTTAATCCCCATTGTGAGATAGTAAGAGGATGAAAACTTAATCCAGCTATGGCATTAAAAGAAGATCCTTTGGCTCACAAATGGGATTAGATATGATACCAGGTTGAGGCCTCCAAGATTAATTATTGGTGGCTTCAAAAGAGAGAGTAAGACCAGTGTGTGGTCTGTCTCTCTCCATGTGTCACTCTGTGTCTCATGAGGACTCTGCCACCACCAAGACCATCACCAGCTGAGACCCCCCCACCTTGGACAAAAACCATTACCCTAAATCAGCCTTTTTCTATGTAACTTGCCAGTCTTTGGTATTGTGTTATCAGTAAGAAAAAGCAAATGAAGACAGTTGTTTTCATTTACTTTCTTCTAGAGATTTTATACTGTATGTAATTCACTTCTTGGCTTACTTTGATTATGCCTTCATATTATATCTTGCTTGACTCACTGAGGTCCCCTTTGGAGCTCTATTTTAATCCTATCAACTAACCTCTCATGAACAGAAAAGGCTGAAAAAGGCCCCGTTTGAGGAGGAATGAAACAGACTCTGCCAAACTGTGAGGTTCCGCACTGTCATTTCACCCTGCCGGCAGTAGGAGACAGGACGGTACTTGTTTGGAATAAAACAGGAGTGCTTTCTGCTTAGAAGAGCGATATGAAGCAAAGCCAAATGGTTTTTAGCATCATTTGACTTCCTTATGGAGACTTGAAGATTTCCTGGAGTTTTATTACCCACAAAAACATACCTGAGAGGCCAACTGATTCCAGATACTCGGTTCTTCGTCATTGTTTTTCTTATACAAAGAAAAAGCTTATTTTTATCCCAAGAAGCAAACTGACTATATATAACATACATCAAGAAAAGAAAAAAAAATTATATTATGCATCGTCTAGGCCAAATTCATAGTACAAACTACTGCCTTTTAAATAAATATACCAAAAACAAGAAGAAAACAATTTAAAAATAATTGATATTGTATCACAAGGGAACCCACCAGCAAAACCAAAGAGTAACTTGGCTGGCAGAGTTCCTAATTGAGGTTGCAGGTGATCTGTATCTATATGTTGTTGCAAAAGAGCGCAGGACACAAACAGAGGAAAACTTAGAGTAGCTTAGATGGTAATAAACCTCCATTAATCAAGAATACAACTGTGGGATGGGGAACGGGTGAGGGGTGCAGCTGTGAGTCAGAGGCTCTGGGCCTGTGCCACCCCCAGCAGGCTGGCAAACCAAGTTGCATTCTTTCATTACGTACACAAAGGTTCTAGTGTCTAGTGGTGGCGGCCTGGCCTGCAGGAGCTCCTAGTGCTATGTCTAGCGAGCCTGGAGCAGCTGCTTGGAATAGTCATGGACACACAGAATCAGGCTGCACAGCAGGTGAGTCTGAAGAAGGATAAATTCAATCCTAATACCAACCACTGTGGAAAAGACAAAGTCCCCAGTCGCTGGTGATGAGAGTTTTATAGTTTTGCAGAGATACACAATGTTTGTAAACTACTATGATGCACTCGATCATAAAACAGTAAATAAGAAGGAGGAGGAGCAGCTATCTTCTCTTTTTTTTTTTTTTTTTTTTTGCGGTACTGGGGATCGAACTCAGGACCCTGCGCTTGCTAGGCAAGCGCTTATTCCACTGAGCTATATCCCCAGCCCTGCGGCTATCTTCTCATGTAGCAAGTCCTCTGTGAAGGGTGGCTATGACCAGGTGGTCTGGGTAGAAAAATGTAGTTTCACAAAGGGGCTAAAGGCCAGGACTGTGATCCAACCACTAAACAGGAGCAAGCAGTCATGCGACTCCAGATAGACTTGGCACTGAATTGGCCACCATCACTCCGATGGGTCTAGGGCATTGCCTTGCAGCTCGGGGACACAGCAGGTGTGCAGATAACAGAAATGATGCACCTGCTAATTTGTGTCAGAAGTCACATATCCCCCAGATGTACAGGGGGCGATTGTGGCAGCCAGAGTTTTATTAGAGAAACAGATACTACAAAAGACATACAAATGTATAAGAAATTACAAGATTAGCTTAGGAGGCTCAGCCACAGAGCTACAAGAGGAAGCGTGCAGACGGTGTCTGTACCCTGGAAACTGAAGGATTCAGCCCAGAGCCCTGAGTTCACTGCAGCGTTCTGTGCAAGTCCCTGTCATGAAGTGGACGGGTCTGCAATAGAAGGCTGAGGAGTCTACACCGGAAAGCTGAAGGGTCTAAGGTGGAAGCTGAGGAGTCTGCCTGGAAGCAAGAGACAATGTCCAAGGTGAAGGTGAAGACTGGAGGTGCCCCGAAGAATGGGAGCCCTCTGTCCTTCCTCACTTCCTTTCAATATCATTTAGCGATGATCCACCCTAGGCCGGCTCCGCTACACCCTGGGGTGTAGAACTGCTGAGCCAGTTTAGTTCAGCTTCTAAACTTCCCAAACTGACACAATCAGTTAAGCATGACAGCAGTACTAAAACATATCTACGCACATGTGCATGCAGGGTGGACTCATATTCAATGGCAGAGCAAATAACAACAAAACAAGCATCTGTACACAGAAATAAATCAGCGCCCTTCCTTTGGCTTTTCTTGTCAGCAGGAACCTGGGGGTGAGACCAGACAAGTGAACCTGCATCCATGCTGCCCAGATGTCACCAAGGTTCCAATCTACCCCGCTCTCTTGCTAGAGGGAAAGTGGTTGCCATCAGTGGTTTATGTGCCTTGGGGGAGCCCTACCAGGTGACCAGCCAACAGCAGGTTTGGATGAAATGAATTCCAATACAAAAGATTTCCAGCAAATTGCAATCCATTACCTTCCCTCAGGTTGCCCAAGCGACATTACTGAATATGCTTTTAATTAACTGATACCTCATTTGTTCCTGCTAAGGGGAAACATATCCTGGGAGCAGGGCATCCTCAGCCTCAGGCCCTGAGGCAAGATGCAGAGGTACAGAGTGTCCCTAAAGCCCCATCCTGTGACATCTTCTGAGTGTAGATGGCTTCAAAATTGACGGGGATGCTTTTGAGCCGGGGAGAGTGAGCAGGGCAGGTGGGGAAGAATGGTCATGGACAGCACAGCCCTCCGTGGGCACCTCATGAGTGCTGGACGTGACTGAGCAATGGGGCATGTCTGCCGAAGGCTGGGTACCAAGCGGTGGGCTGCTCTGAAGGCAGAGCTCCCTGCATAGGGAACGAGAAGGAGGGGGTAGAAAAGAAACTGCGTCCTTAGGAAGTTCATGCAACACAGGACATTGGTAACAGTCCCTGAAATAGCTCTCAGAGAAAGAAAGGTAAAACTGTACTGTGAAGCTTTTCGCCATAGGGCAGCCTGCTCTGTCTTCTCTATGGCCAATTTTCCCCCTCATGTTTACCAAAATTTGGCAAAAAGCCTCTCTGTACCAATGCAGGACAAGGCTGCAACAAAGTTCACTCTCACTTGGCATGCCATGAATTAAGGCAGGTAGAAGAAAAGCAGCAAAATACACAGCTATCAGCGCATTAGAAAATGTTTCATTTCCCTTCATTCTACAGCAGCATCAATGAGAACCACAGCCACCAAAACCAATCACTTGCACAGTATCAACCTGTCTGTGCTTTGCCTGCCTGTCTCATGCCACTGACATTTGGAGTTTCTCTCTGTCACCTAAGGTTACATACGAAACACCAGCCAAGCTGCACCACATCTTATGGAAAAAAACTTTTTTTTTTAATTACCTGGATGAACTTGTTATTGTCAAGGTGCCCCAGCCTGGCAGAATGCTTTTGCCTTATGAATGTTTATAGGCAGCAGCCCAGGTCTACATGAAAAATCACCATGAAAATTTTCCTCCAGACCAGAGTATAAAGCAATCAGTAAATGAATGATGCTTCATTTACTTTGATAATGGGGACCAGTGTTCCAGTCTATGTGGATGTTGGTTGATATACTAGCCATGCTTCTGTATAAGAACAGATAAGTGTGCCACACACCTACCGATACTTATAATCCTCTTCACTCCACTCTGTAACTGAACAAGAGAAATCATTGCTTTCAAAATAAGAGTTTCCAAAAATACAGCACTGTCCTATGCAGGCTTGTTCTCCTTCATAAGCCTGTCATCACCGAATTTAAAGAATTATTTTGACACAAAAAATCTATCGCATGAAATTTAATTTGGTAAAACAGAATCAATACTTGATAGTTTTATGAAAATAGGCTTTTGTTGGACAACAAAAAGGGGGTTAATAATCCTGTTGAAGGCTTTCTGATCTCACTACACTAAAGGGCTAGTACAGAGGGGGTAAGATGGAATTGTAGACAAACTCTTATGCTTCCCATATATATACAACTCCTTTACCCTGCACAAAAGGGCCAAGTGGGTTCAGTGGCCTGGAAAGGCCTGCAGTCAAGAGGAGGAGAGGTTTTGGCCAGAGGTTTCCACAAGGCATAGGAATTTCCTGTTTCTTTTTGCGGGGCCATGGGCTGTCCTGCATTGTCGAATAAAACTGAAGTAAGAAAACTTCAAAAAAAAGGGACACATCAGCAAATGTATACGGCTTTATAGGTCTCTGTCACATATTATTTATTGCTCTATTTTTCAATCTCTTATACTTATCCCCAGCTGCGAGAAGGAGGAGGAAAAGGAGGTGCAGGAGGTGGAGAAGGTGAGAGAGGAGGAGGAGGGAGAGGAGGAGGAGAAGAAGAAGGGGGAGGGGGAGGGGGAGGGGAAGAAGGAAGAGGGGAAGGGGGAAGGGGAGAGGGAGATGGAGGAGAGGAAGGAGGAAGAAGGAAGGAGGGGAAGGAGTGAAGTGGGAGAAGCAGGAGGGGAAGAGGAAGTGGAAGAGAAAGAGGCAGAACAAGAACCAGAACAGAAAGAACAAGAAGTAGGAAGAAGAAGATTTCACTGTATTTGGCATCCTAGGGGTCAAGGGGTAGATACCGTCCACCTGGCTGGACAGGGCTTCTGTCGGGAAGCTGAGCCTTCTCAGCATGGCTGGAGAGTGGGAGGGCTTGAGCCAGTAGGATATGTGAGGCTCACTAGCTGGAGCTGTGTTTCCATTTCCTGCACCACGTGCTTCACCAGGCCAGGATTCCTGCAGATGCTGCAAAGGGAGTGGGGCGTAACAAATGGTCTTCAGGAAGTCTTTAGAGAAGTAACTGGTGAGGCCCAGGCAGGAGAGGACAGGACGGGGGCCCTTCAGCAGGGCCTCTGACTTCTTGTCATCCCCTGCCAAGTAGGGCAGAGCTAGGGTAGCAGCTCTTGGAGTGTGCAGGCTCCTGGTTCTCCTCAAGGATGCTGGCTTCCAGCCTGCTGGTAGTGCCATCCCTAGAGGTGGACACCAGATCTATAGTTAGACTCTTCTAGCTCTTTGATGTGTTTTCTGACCCAGCCTGTTTTCTGAAGCTGGATGATGGGTCTCTGGTGCTGCATTGGGCAGCTGTTGGTTGATGGTTTCTGGAATTCATTAGTGAGCAGAAGCCTCATATCCATAGTTGGCTTTGGCTCTTGCTTAGATGATGATTCTTCCTTCACCACTTCCATGTGGGGAAAGTTCTTGTCATAGTGTGAATTCTTCACACCAAGAGACTTTGGTGGGACTTTTGAGGTCTGCTGAGAAGATTCTAGAAGGATAGATGGAGGCTGGGAGGCCTCTGGCCTCCTGTGCTGCTGATGGTAGGAATGGCGTCACCTGAACTGGAGTCAGGCTTCTGCAGAGCTCCAGACCTGCTGGCTGTGTCAGTCAGAGGGGAAGATGTGATGTAGGGCAGGAAGATCGGCTGGGAGCAGATGGTGGGAGCACTGAGTCCTCCCTGAAGGCCTCCGGGGTCCTGCTAGCTTCAGGGTTTGTGCAGTAGGCACAGAGTCTGTAGGAAGGCTTCGCTTTGTTTAGGATGCAAACGCACCGTCATGCTCAACGTCATCCAAGCAGCTCCTCTTGTTGTTTGTTATTTAGGTTCTGGTTGAGCAGGTTTCTGACAGGCTGGGTCTGGAGCTGCCCCCACCTCCCTGATCTCAGGCCCTGCTCCCTTTCCATCTCCTCTACTTGTAGGCTTTGGGGCTCTGAAACTCTAGCTTCTTCTTCATATCCCTCATAGAGTCCAGCCCCTGGCCACGGCTGGCCAACCTGTGTGTCTCCACTGGCTCAGCAGCATCCTCCAGTAAGTCATCCCTCTCAAGGTCCAAGCTGCCAGTGTCATGGGGAGAGAGGCTCCGAGGGTACCCAGAAACAGGTTGGGAGAGTGAGTCCTCCTGGGGTCCTGCTTCCTGGGAGCCTGGGCATCCAAACACAGCAGCAGCAGTCCAAGGTGGTATCCAGGATCTCTGGGAAGAAGTTGCTGAGCTCTGCAAGCGTGTGCACAGTGGCTGCAGGCTGCTCTCTGTTTGCTAGTGCCAAGTTTATTGCACCTTTTTGCATGCAAGATGCCTTCATGTCATTACAGGCTTTTTGTAGGGCCAGCCCAATCCCTTCGTAGTGCAGACGCACTGTGGGCATTAATCGGATGACACTCATCTTCCCAAAGGCCAGGCTCTTTGGAATAGTTCCTCTTGGCTCTGTTTAGCAAATGATATTCTTTGTTTCAGTGGGAAAAAGGGTATCTGACCCCTTCATCATACATTTGAATGTTACGATATTTCAAAGATGCCAAGAAAGGAGTTATTTCTCCAGTGACATTTAAAATGTAGTTGAGCCCCGAGCCTTGCAGCTCCACCACATTGGCTGCGTTCCATTCAGAATAGAGACAAAGACGATCAAAGATACGGGAGGGCTTGTCCCTCTGAACTAAGATAAGCAGCATCTTGTTGTGTATGAATCCCTTGAAATCTTTCAAGTCACAGTTCATCTGCTTTTCTGATTTATTACAGATTAGTTTTTAGGTCATTGTTTTGAAGAGACCCTGGCTCATGATGAGGCTTTGGAGTTTGGCTCTGATGAGACTGTCATTCCTTTCACCTTCTTTTGGCTTCTGAACAAACAGGGCCGGGGAGATGGGCCGCATGGACGGCAGGGCTTGCGTGGCATTCCACTCACGGCTGCAGCTCTACTCCCAGCCAATGAAGCTCTCCTAGTATGTGGCCCAGATGAGTGCCATGCCACATGCAAAGTAGCTGTGCCTTTGCACCACACTGCAAGCCTTGTGAAGCACTTGCAGGCCAGCCCACATGCCTGGGATAGATATGGGCCGCATTGTGTGCCCCCTTCCTGCTGTGCTCATGTTCAAACCACTGTCTCCATAGAAGGAGATCTTGTCATCACTGCACAGTTGGAGAACCGTCCCAACGGTACAGTTTTAAGTTCCTTACTGAAGACGTCAGTTCCTAGCACGATACTCTCTTCAGTGTCCTGGTGCCCGCTGCTGTAAACCCCCATCACGTAGCACACACAGTCTGCTCGGGGGCTCTCTAAGCACAGGCCAGCTTGATTCTGTCTTCACAACGCAGAAAGTTGGTCGGAACTTGAAGATGTTGGGGCAAGTCACCTCCTTGCTGGTGAGGATGCTGAAGACTCACTAGCTCTGAAGCTGTGTCCCTGTTGTAGGAAGAGGACTGCTTCTCTCAATCACAAAAAATTTCTTGCATAAAATGAGGTTTAACTTTCTATCACCATTGCTGCCAACCTCCAAGTCACTGCTGCTGGGTGAGAACATGGCACTGCTGGGCTTGGCCAAGTGCTGCAGGGTCACCAGGGCCATGGCTTTGGCATGGTGAACAGGACA
This sequence comes from Dinomys branickii, assembly GCA_004027595.1. Classification (NCBI taxonomy): domain Eukaryota; kingdom Metazoa; phylum Chordata; class Mammalia; order Rodentia; family Dinomyidae; genus Dinomys; species Dinomys branickii. Next base: position 192,097 of record PVLD010000430.1, on the reverse strand, counting down.
CAACGAGGGCCTCGACCTGGAGCCACCACCTGGCCAGGAACTGCACCCTGGTGGCTGGTCCCTTGTTTAATAAAAAACCATAAAATCTAACTGGCTAGGAAAAAAACAACAACAAAAAACAACTAATTAAACTTAATCGAGTCAGTCTTGGCAGGCTGATTATCCTGTTTGATTGGCCTCAGGAGTACAACCTAGCAAAGAAAAGCCTGAAGTCAGGACAGGTGCTATATTTCTGACTAGAGATGTAATTTTTAGTACAAAATACCCAAAAAAAGAGAGGTTAAAAAAGGAAACAGTGTGCTGGGGTATATCATCGTCAACCACAAAGCAGTCGTTCCAGACTTATCCTATTTTCTCAGAGTGGAGCAAAGGGAATTGTTTGCATAATTCAGAAAGCAGGCTTATTTTATACGAAGCCTTCAATTTCCTTCGCCTGAATTAACCACAAATGTTTTATCAGTCTTTCTTTGCAAGTTCTCTTTTGCCCTGCAACCTAGAAGACGTGAAGAGCTATGTGGAATGAACCAAACATAAGGCCAAGGATCAAGTTGGTCTATGGGACCCAAGTCACAGCATCTTGTGGGTAGGAAAAGTGTTTCCTTGAATTGAAGGAAAATAATGAATTGGAGGGACAAATACTTATGAGCACACCTACCTTCGATCTTCATTTATTATGGAATTCTTCACTGTGAATGAAGTAATAGTTAATTGATTTAACTAACTGGTTTTGCTTGCATCAAGATAAAAATGGACTTGCACATAGAAATTATTCTTGCACCTAGAAAATCACTTTGGGATTTTAATTCTACATTAACCTTGTAGAAGCAGCAAAGAAAGGATTGAAATTTTCTTTAAGGATATATGTATCCTTGTTTCTCAAAATGGCCTGTGAAACACTTGCCTTAGAACTATGAGTTTAAAAATACAGATTTCTAAGACCCAGTGCCAACTCCTAAATCAAAACCTGTAGTAATAGGCCCAGGGAAACTGCATTTAGGAAATAACGCTTCCCAGGTGACACCTGCTCACACTGTCACGTGGAGTGGCAGCTCCATTGGAAGTGTGGCCTTGGGTAAGTTATTTTACATCTTTGGCCATTGTTACTCAAATGAGGATATTAAAACTTACTATCACAAAATACTGCTTCAAAAGTTAATGTACAGGAAAGTTGAGTACAATCCGTGGCTAAAGAAGTCTTGGCCCCTGCTATCATTGTTAGTAGCAACAGTACCTAAATGGAAATAATAAATCACTATAAAGTGATATTTCAACAAAATCCAAGTGGTGACCTTGTAGTGCGACATATTTATAATTCCCACAACATGCTGAAACCCTCCATTAAAAGCTAATTTTGTAAAGATTCTTGTTTTTGTCTTTGATTGTACTATGATACATGGTTAATCCTAAAGACACAGTGAAGGAAAGAGAGAGAATAAATATCTTATTGGCAAAGAAATACTCTAGGACTTGAAGACATCATGAGGATTATATCACAGACTTCATGAAGTGCTCACCATGTATAGGACTATCCACATATGACTGTACTCACTTAGCTCTTATGACCCCTCAACTACCCAACATAAAGGGTGATGACCCAGAAAGAATAGAGACACCGACACAAATTGTCAAAATAGAATTAAGTTAGTTATTTATATTTCAAAACCAGTTATATTTCTCAGTACGCTGGGTTGCATACAGTTCTGTCATGCAGAGAAGAAACACAAGGAAAGGTAATGAGCTCAGTATCACACAAAAGCCAAACCCAAATTATCTGTGCTTTGCTGACTATGGTTTTTGTGTTGATCCTACAGATTCATGTGCATGAGCTCATTTAATTCAATTCTCAGAAAACTGGGCAAGGAAGGCATCGCTCTTTATCATATGGAATGAAATAAAATTCAGTGAAATTAAGTCACTTGCCCTTATTCACATTCCACACTCAACCAGGTACTGGCTGTTTTTGCTTCAAAATCTTATTCTTCATGGCTTGGCCCAAGAAGTAGACAGAGAGGAACCTTGTAAGTATCCAGCACTTAACTAGGGGCTATGGACAGCTTACCTCCCCTCTCAGAGCTTTTAGTCCAGCAGGGAAGGTGAAAAATGAACACACTGGGATCAATACCATGGGTGCTACACACCATAGGAGTTTTAAGAATTTCCCAAAGCGTGTAATAGGGAAACGAATTTTACTGTGAGGGTGAGAAAAAACTCCAGGAACTGACGTTTCACCTGAGACATAGGCCACAAGAAAGGTCAATAAGAGGAAAGGGAAAGGCAAACGTTAGTAGTGGAGAGAGCCGTATGTACCAAAACTGAAAACTAGGGTCTGACACGCTGAAGGAAACAATGAAATCCAAGGCAACTGGAGTTTCTGAAACAAAGCCTGGAAAATGAGCAAAAGGACAAAGTACTGGGGGCCGGTAAGTCAGGTCAGGGGTCGGGGATTCATCCTAAAAGCAGAAGAAAAATTTAACCAGGGGATTAAGCAGATGACAGATATCAGCTGATTTCTCAATTTGTAAGTGACTCCTGGGTTGGGGACCGGCACAGGCGAATTAAATGACTGGCAGGAGTTAGAAGGTTCAGCCGGCTCTCAACATTATTTTAAAGCTTCTGAGCCACAGTACCCTTAATTCCATGCTCTTCCAGTACAACAAATGCACTATGAATAGAGTAACTCCTATAAATACTTTGCAATATCTTCTACTAGACTATAGCTCCAAGTGCCATTTCTTAGCTCGATCTCAAGATGTACATCAGCTGCTCCTCCCCTGGCTTATTGTCGGCAGCTGTGTAATAACAACCCCCAGAGCACCCATTAGAGTCGATTTTATTGGTGACTTCTGCTTGTTCAGGAAGAGCAGCATCAATCAGCTTCTGGAAATCAATGCCACCAGCAGCCTCTGTGCTGATGTACATACGCGACGCAGTGAGTCCTAGAACCGTAGCAAAAGACACATAGAACAACTTTCAAAAATAAGTAACGAGAAACAGCCATTTCACAGCACGCAGATTAGTTACTGGCTGCCCTAGTAATCTTCAGTCCAAGTCACTGCTGACCATAGAGTGAAACTCATTCTGTTAATCTTGGGTAACGACTTAGCCTTGAATATTCTGTGCAGCTTCTAAACCTTTTTCTTTAATTTTTCATTCATTGATTAGCTGGAGACTAAAAAAGAGGCGTCTGAATAAGCAAATGAGCTGATTTTATCGCACCTTTGATTTGCTAGTGAACTGGAGCAAAAGTACCAATCTGCCTTTCTGTTCCCTTCTGTGCCTGTTTCTCCCTTTACCTCAGTCACACATCTAAAGGTCCCCTCGTCCCCTTTCCTCTCTGAAAGCTGCTCTTCTACTTTTGTGAAGATTGTGTCGCAAAGTAAAAGTTCTCGAGGAGACATTCAGGTCCTTGGAAGAAGAATCCATAGAATGTAAAGGAGAAGTGGAAAATAAATAATGCAGGCTGTAATTTGACATTGTGATTCCCATCTGAGACTGCAGAGCAAACACACGAGGGCTGAGGAGCTGCCCTGAGAGAAGAGACTCTGCTTCAGGGAGGTTCGGAGAAGAATGTTTAGCAGACCCTACCACCTAAACTGGTTGTTCAACTAGTAACCACCACTGAATATTCTGAAATTAAATAAAAACATTGTATAATGGCATGAAGCCATACCCTACATAAGCTCCCCTTGAGTGCAGATGGAATTTGAATGTGTTCCTAAACAATGCGCAATGGCAAGCACAAGGTCCTGAGTTTGAATCTCAGTACCAAAAAAAAAATAGAAAAATGATAATGGCAAAAGTGGTGGGCTATGCCTTTAATTAGGTTACTTTGCCAAGGTGAAACCATGTCAGTCCTACTACCATGCTACATTATACAAGACTCAGAAAAGTGGGGAGAGAGAGAGACTCTTGCAGGCCTTACAGTTAGCTGTCATGATGTAAAGGAGCCGTCATGGTGCCTCACGCACACATCCAGGGGCTGTGCAGGGCACTCGTAGCTGAGAGCAGAGCCCAGCCCACAGCAAGCAATGAGCTAGGACCTCAGTTCTGCAGCCTCAGCGGGGGCCTCTGCCACAGCGGGGGAAGGAAGCTGAGAAACAGACCCCGGCTCAGCCAAGGCTCCGATGGGAATGTAGCCAAGCTAGCACCTAGATGGCGGAGTGATTTCCCAAGCGGACGGTCCAGCCACACTGCAGTGTAACCCTGTCCCACGGAATCTGAGTCCACAGACAGCTTGATCACCTTTTTACTTGCCTCCACACGGTAACATAATCCACGATCCTCCTATAACCAGGTGTCTGTTGCAAAACATAAGACTTAAAACAACGTTTCATTTTGTGTGTGTGCCCTGCTCTTATTCTTTGTAGCTCATAGAATTTGTTTTTGTCTTAGCCAAGCTGACACAAGAACAGATTGCACTTTTTGTTCAAGAGAACTAACTAAAGATACCTCAGAGGTGGCAACAGGAGGGGCTTGGGGGGCCCTTTCCACGAGAGAAGACGACAACTGGTGAGGGTGTTCATAGGGAAAAAGTGTTCAGTGTCTACATATTGTCTTAGGGGATACAGCAAATGAAGAGATGTTTAAGAAAATGTATTTAATCTTGTGGAGAATGGGAAGAATCAGAGCCCTGAACTGCTCTCTCCCCGTTCAGTGTGACCGAGCACGTGTAGGCCAGTGTAGCTGATACACAGGGCACCTCTTTTCTCCCAGCTATGAATCAATAGATGGAGCAAGCCGCCGCTACTTTTTCCGGAGCCTGTGTTACAGAAGCCCTATTTCAGCCAGCATGGCTGAGCATTCCCAGACTCCCTGGCTGTCATCGTTTGTGTCTACATGTCCCCCCACATCCTTATGCAGTTATGCGAGGCTTTTAGAGTTTATGATTGATCCATGAACCAATGCTGGGATTATGGGTGTGAGAGCTACACCCACCCTAGGGCGGACAGTTTGTATATGTAAGGGACAGAAAGGCTGCTGGCTGCCATTCCTGCTGCCATCCCTCCCATTTGCTCCTGTTGTTTTTGCTGTGCTCTGCTGCCATGAACTGCTGCCCTCTGCCATGTGCCACTGTGCCTCAGACCCAGCCAAGTATGGACTGAAACTTCCACAAACTGTAAGCTAAATAAACCTTTTCTTCCTTCATTTTGGGCGTTGGGTATTTTGTCTCAGCAACAAGAAAAAAGTAACCAAGACACTCGCTTTACCCAGTGATCCCTGGAATGGTGAAGGCTGAAAAGAAATTGGTGCCCCATTTCTCTTGTTGCGGCTCACCAGCAGATAGGACAAAGTGTTCATGCCCAAAGAGGCAACGCAACAACACCAGAGCCTATTACCCCGCGCTCAGGAAGTAGGTCACTGTCCTTGCCCACAGCTTTGCAGAAATGCTGCCGAGCTTTTGCTTCTGAGCAACAGTAGGAGGCTGGTAGTCCCACAAAAACAACAACTAAACCATGGATTAGAATGTTAACAGAAATAAGGGGAAAGACAACAGAGGAAGATTCCCTTTCAGCTGAGAACAAACCTCAAAGGCTAGCTTCAAAGAGGACTCCCGCAAAGAGACTGAAGTTTAATTGGATCGAACTAGGAAGCAGTATTTGCCCCAGGACTCTGTTGAAAACAATAGATGGATTGGCCAGCAATTAGTGGAAGATTGAAGCTGGGATGGATACTATCAAAGGCAGAGAATTTGTCCAAGATCAGGGGAAAAATAGTCTCAGAGAACCCGAATGAAGTCATCATCATAGAAGGATGGCTGTAACACTGAAGGCTGTGTCCTCTGAGGCAGCACACGTAAGAATCACTGAAAATATTCCACCAAGCACCTAAACAGACAAACAAAAGAATGCTGCCAGCAACAACCACAGTGAACCCTGGGAAGGATGAGCATCAGCATTCCGAGTTGGATCCCACATCGCTAGTAACAGTAAGAATGTGAAATGTCCCAGCTGCTTTGAAAAGCACCGGCGGTTTCTTCAAAGTTTAAACACAAGAGTTGTCCTGTAATTTAGCAATGCTACTCCTAGACACTTATTTCCATCCAAAGGAAAGCAAATTTGCACACAAAAGCTTGCACACAAATCTTCACTGTGTTATTAATAATCCAGGTTGCAAGTAACCCAAATGCCATCAACTGAAGAGTGGAAAATAAAAACCAGCATACTCATACAATGGAATATTTAGCAATATAAAGAAATGAAAATGGCACTGAATCAAGGCCAGCAGTTTTCTGTAGCTGTTGGTTTCAACAGGAGTCTAAAGTGATATCTTTCTATGGTCTGTTGGCCATTTCAGAACTTTAGAGATGTAATGGTCAATTCATTAGAAAGTAACAAATAACTAAATAAATTTTACGAAAGGACTTCAAGATGGCGACAGGGTAGGCAGCAGAGAGAGAATCTCCTGGAGGAATGAAGGAATATAGCAACTTGTGAAGGACAGAAGGGAAAGAGGTGGATATCCTGAATTCAGGAAGGATCTGAAATGGGAATTGAAGCCCTTGGAAAGACTAAGCAAAACCTCTTCTGGAGGAAAGGATCAGAGATCCACCATGGCACAGTCAGAGGGAGAGGAGAAGGAGGAAGTCACTGCTCCAAACACACCCTTGGCCCGCGCCCTCGTTCCATCATTCACAGCTTCAGCTTGGGAGGCCCACGCTCACAGAAGCCTCCTGACTCAGCCAGGGGAGAGTAGAGTTCCGAGAGCTGGTCCAGGGCTGGAGAGGGGAGGGCACAGCCAGGAAAGGAGGCAATGGCGGTCGGGAGCAGTTGTGGAACCCAGTGTGAGAATGAGAGGTTGCGACAGCCACGGGGGCAGAGTCTCCACCCTGCAGCAACCTTCCTAATCAGTGCCTGGAGAGAATCAATGCGACTAGTACACAGCCCACCACGCCCGGCTCTGCACCTGCCTCGAGGCGGTGGCCCCCTGCCTCTCTGCTGGGTGAGCGGCTACCAGTGGAGAGCAGTGGGGAACCTTGGTGGTGAGCTGAGGCGGCTCCCAGGGATCCGGCCAAGGAGCGGATGGGGCCTCCAGCACCGCAACGGGAGGGAGATACAGATGGAGGCGGATCACGTGGCTCCACGCTCTTCTCACTCCAACATCAGGCAGGAAGCACGAGCTGGGTTGCCGGAACTCAGCTCCCACCCTGAACTCTCTCTGGGAGCACCTTGAGTCTCGGCTGCTTGAGCAAGCACCACCTGTTCCTGGCAACAATGGGATGAATCCACGGTCTTCAGGACTCACCCCAAACTATTAATGTGAGCACCAAGAGGGTCTCCTTACAGCTTGCGCATATGAACCTTGCATGAACTTTGCATAGCAACAAATTAGATGAAAAGCAGCAGACCGGGAGTCTGAAAAACAACATACTCTATACAGCAGACCCGAGAAAATCCTCCAACTCTATTCTAGAGCTAATCTTTAAACTCAGTTCATATCCTGAACTAACACAGTGAGAATGGGCTGGGGAGATTTCAAGCCCTTATACCAAGCATCGTAAGTCCATCCAATGCCCAGCTTCAAGGGGTGGGGAATGGTAATACTGGACATCAGGAGGAGGGAGGAGGAGAAGAAAGGGCCTCTGGCATCGAGGCAACAGGACAGAGCCAAACAGGTCACCGGGGGCATCCCCACGGGGGCGCATGCCCCATGGCTGCTCCACTGAGGGCCCCACGGCTGCTCCGCTGTAGGCCCCATGGCTGCTCCAATGAGGGCCCCACGGCTGCTCCACTGTGGGCCCTGCGGCTGCTCCGCTGAGGCCCCCACTGAGGGTGCCCCACGGACTTGACCCACCCCCACCCATAGCACAGCAACAGGGCAGAGCCGGGCAGTCTGCTGTGAGCATAAGTGCTTTTCCACCTCCAACCTGGCAGTTTGTATACACCCATTTATGCTATAGTATAGTCTGAGGTAGCTATATCTCTTCCCAAGGCGAGAGTCCAGGGGTATAGATAAACCCAGGAATGCAGTTATTATCACAGGGAAGATGACTGATTGAGTGGTAGGGCAATGGAGATGAGGGAGGGGAAAATTGAATGATCAAATGCACCATCATCTGTGTAACTGAGTAACAAATGTGAAGGTAACATTATGTAGGACAGCATCCAGAGCTAATTCCCTTCTATGTTCTCTATAATTTGTATTTCCCCAATCATTTTTGTATTAACAGAAGTGAAGATAACTTTATGTTATGCAGCATCCAGTGATGATTCCCTACTGTCTTCTCCATAATTTGGTATTTCCTTTAATGTTTGTGTGTTACCTAGTGTAGAGACGACATTATGTAATACAGCATCCAGTGCTAATTCCCTGTTATGTTCTGTATAATTTTGTATTTTTGATATTGTTTATGGCTTGTTCTGGTTCTGTCTCCATTCTTTTGTCTTTCATATAAAAAATTTTTAAAAAAAGAAATGAAAAACAAATATATGCCATAACATGAATGAACCTTAGAAAAACTGCTAAGTGGAGGGAGCTAGTCACAGAAGGCCACATACTGTCCCCCCAAATAGGAGTAAATAAGTGGTTCTCTAAAGCTGGGGTTTGGAAGGAAATGAAAAGTGAGTGCTAATAGTTACATCATGTCTTTTTGGGGATCATGAAAGTAAATCGTCTAAAACTCTCCTGAGGGTTGTCCAATTCTGTGGATATACTAAAATTATTGAATTGAATATTTTAACTTCATGAGACATATAAGTAAAAGATCCCAATAAAACCATTTGAAATAAAATTTATAATGCAACTATTACTTCCTTAACTGAACTAAGGTATTTATTAGGCATTCACTTCAAACTTTATGTTTGCCTGAGGAATTTTAGAGCATTTCTTTAGCTGTGCATCAGAGAAAAGAGACAAGTGTTAATTACATGGCTCCTTCACAGAATATTTTTTCCAAAGTAAAGTATATATTGCTATAAATGAGTACACAGCTAAGAATTTAAAGGTTCAAAATTGCTTAGTAATGTGTAGTTTGCTTCAGAAGATTTTGAGGCTTAGTAAATAGAACCTACATTGTCTCTTCTGTTTGCAAATCAATGGTTTGCTTAATTCATCATTAGTGATTCCATTGTGGCATACACCAAGTTTCAATGCTCTGTTTTTACTTTGAGAGAGGCAACCTTTAAAATTAGGCTTATTCACGCTTCAGAACCACAGGGCCTGCGATTCCAGATCACAGCAACACATCTGTGCTTTTTTATAAGACAGAGTTTAGTCATTTATTTTAAGAAAAGATATTGGACTACAGCTTTTGATCTTGAAACATAACTTTATTTAAAAAATTGAATATAAATAATCTTCACCATGGAAACAACTCTTTAAGGAAAAGTTTTCTTTAAGGAAGGAAGACCTACAGTGCATCTCTAAGGGATTATTCTAAAGGAGAAAGAAAGAGCTGTGTCTTAATCCTGGTTTCACAAATAATATATTGCCTTTTCTTTGTCTTTACTTCTTTTGACTCCTTTCTCCCAAGTTATTTTTTTCTATAAGGTGGTCCCATCAAAAAACAAAATTTGCCATGTATTTTAAAGGACCAATATTCCCTAAATGCTCATAATATTGTGAGAATGATTTAAGCAAGATTTAAAACAGAAACAGTGCTTACAGAGTTTGGGAAAAATGCTAACCTTTTCTAAGCAGTAGGCAGAAGTAAGATGCCTATACTCAGCCTGTCACATCCAACTTAGGCATCAGATCCTCCCCTAACTAATGGAAGCAACAATTTGACAGTGAGGATGGAACATTAAATTCTACTAATTAGTAGGATATTATTCCTTTTATCAGATGTGAAGCATAGTTGATTAATCCCTTAATTTTGAGATATGTTGCATTAATTTATTTTTCATGTCTCAATAGCAATGTTCCCCACATGGCTATTCAAAAGACCTAGACTTAGCAGTCAATACATATCTCCAAAGCTGAAAAGATGGGATCTATGATGCTGATACTTATGGATGACAGTGGACTGATAAAATCTCTTTTGCCACCAAGTTATTAAATACCACTTGGATAGTTGTAAACTAAACTTTTCTAAAAAGATTTTTTAAACCCATAAAAGAAGATGTAACAATGATTTTGCCAAATGAGCGATCTGAATCACTTTTGAGCAATGACCCTCACATGGGTGCTGAGATCATCACTGAGTGCATGTGCATATGGACAGCCTCAAATTTCACTGAATTTAGCAGAAATCATAATACTGTCATTTGCTTCCAGCATGAAAACTTCAACCTAGCTTGATTTCTAGTTGCAAAAGTCATTTCTGTTTTGACTTGGTTTTAGAAAAAGGAAGCCTTTAAATTATTCATGCAACTATTTCTTAAAAATTCATAGACCCAATTAGGAATTTCTGCATGACTTTGGTTTTTTCATTAGTGAATATTCTAACCACTGTAGTACAGATTTGCGATGGTACACCTTTTAGAGCTTCCAATGCTACAAATAGCCTACTGTAGCACACAGACTAAAAGTTCCCCACTCCTGGCATAGACATTACTTAGAAAAATTTAAACTGGTAAAACTAACTACTCTCCAAATTGTAAAGTCATCTATATTTCACACAGTAGAGGAGGGAGAAAGGGACAATTAGAGCAGGAGTTCTAAAAAACAAGTGGGCAAAGCCTTGACTGCATGTTCACAGCAGGGATTATTTATTTATTTGGTTAGTTAATTAGTTAGTTAGTTTTGCTTTAAAAAAAAAGAGGAAAACTTTCACACCAGATTATTCATAGGTGAGGATGGACTTGTGACCCTGTGTTCCTTTCAGTCTGTTGCAATCCCTGGCTGCATGAATCACTTGTCAAGGCAACCGCTCAGATAGAGCAAAGGACAGCAGCGACCTGGACTCCGTTACCACTTTCATCTCTATTAGGTGTCATATAACTCCTTCTTCATTCTCCTTTTTAAATTTGATTAAACAGAAAGCAGATATGTTACTGCTGTGCTGGGGCGACACATTCATTAATCATAGTACAATTTATAATGACGAGCTGCATTTGTTTATTACACTAAAATAATCGCTGCCACACGAGCAACTAATCTGATAATAATATTCTATTAAGAGAACTCAGTACTGCGTTATAAATCTAAACTACTAAGAGGCTTTAGAGTGACTGGAGACTTCTGCTGCTCTACAGTAGAAGGTGTCAGCAAGCTAACTACTGTACCCATACAATAGAAAATGCATAAAATGCCAATTCCAGTAAGAAAATACACATAAGGAGTCCTGCCTTTTATCCTTATAGCTTCTTAATTTCAGTTATAAAAGCTGTTATTTAAAGAGTACATGAAGGCTTGGGGTTACAAAAGCCATATACTTTATAATATGTACACAAAGATAAAAGTTTCTACAAATGCCCTATTTCTAACTCATGCTGATAGTTAGGAATCTTGTTTCTCTCACAAATTCATGTTCCTTATAGATAACAAGCTTCCCTGGGGAAAAGGGCCCCAGAGATAGAAGGGTAGTAGCTATTACTGAGAGTTTACGAAGTGCCAGACTCTATTAACATTTCCCATTCCCTGGGAGCCTGTCTCTGGCAGCTCCCAAAGCTCAGCACTAATGCATTGGCCCAGCAGGTAGATGATGGGAGGTTACAGAGGCATTGTTGCATTATGGAAATAAACAAGTTTGAAATCAGACAGATCTGGGTTCAAATCATGATTCTGCCATCTACTGGACATATGGCGCTGGACAGATGACAACTTCTTGAATTTTAAGTTTCTTACATGAAAAATATGTAGAGGATGATCTACTATCAAGATATAATGAAGTAATATGTATGAGTATCTACTAAATCATAGGTTTTCAGTTAATTGCTCACAGGACTTATTTGAAATAGTTAAAGATTGCCATGTGGTAGGCACTCTGCTGGGAGATAATGGTGAATAACAAACAGAGCGATTTAAATTGCCAGCTGTCCCAGTTTGCCCTGGACTTTCCCAGTATTCACATAGAATTTCTGGCATCCCTGCAGCTCTTCATTGCCAGAAAAAGTAGGGCTGCTGGTCAACCTACTACAGTATTCAACTGAATAAGCAAAGCTAGTTGTCCACAGGGTATGATGACACTATGAAACTGTAGTTTCAGTGGGCAGTCAGGATAAAAAGCAAAATTATCGCCTTTAATCCTGAGTTGAAGTCAGCATAAGACATACAGACAGATTTGAAAGGGGTTGCTGGGAGAATAAAGGACTGTATTTCAAACAGGAAGTGCTGGGAAAATCAGGACAAGAAGACAGCTTTTGGACCCAAGCAAGATTCTTTACAGGACTGAAATGTCCTCAAGGAAATCTACTGTGTAGTCATGACCTCCTCTAGACACTCAGTGAAGGAAAAAGGTATAAATGACTCTGACCGATAGTGTAGGTAGCCACATCACTTGAAGAGGAGATACAGCATGGAACATTTTTGCTATTTCCGATAGAAAAAACCTGACCAGACCGCAGACTTAAAACATCACATTGCCTTGGGTGAAACCTCAATATTGCCTTCAATCAGTAGTCAGGAAGACTAAAGTGTGAATCACTGCCCTCAGCTCCTTCCTCTTTGGCCATTACTCCAATTGTAAGACTCTCAATATCCCCTCCTCACCTGGGTGCTTTTCCCAGTACCGCTCCATCCCTTCCTCCTCCAGTGTTTGCTCCCATGCTGGCTTTCCCACAATCCTTTGTCAAGCCCCTGGAGCCCCCTTCTTTTTACTTATCTCATCGGCATTCATCTTTTTTATCCTCTCTTCTCCATCGCATTGCTTAGATTAAGCAGAAGCCTGCACTATGCTCGGAAATGCCATGCCAGGCTCTAGTCCTTCAGCCTCCGTTTCACTCTTTTCTAATGTGGGCTCTCACAGCTGGCATCCTCCAAAGCTTCAGGAGAAAGTTCTAACATGAAAATTTGGTCATATTCCTTCCCAGACTTACAGACATTGAAGTGCTCTCAGTATGTTACGGACACAGTCCAAAGATAGCTGCCTTTTTGTCCATGCCAACTTCATGTTTCCCAAAGTACTGTCCAGCACATTTTCTTAGTACCACATATTTTAAAGTGGTTAAAGTTAAAGTTCACTATATAGGATTTCTTACAATGCAAATATGACAATGTCTTTATGAATCTCCAAAAGAGGATTCAAATTTACTATGTTTACCAAAATCAATCAAGATTAGCAACATTTTTTGCGGTGTTTCTGGAAAGACTACTACTCTTCAAAAGATACTTTGGACAGTATTGTTCTAACCTCACCTCTTAGGCTATTAGGAATAGCATTTGTTGACTACATGTGGTACTTGTGGCCTCCATCACAGGCTTGAATCCCACATCTTTGCATGAATCATTTCCTCTTGCTGAAATGTCCCGCTTTTGTTCCTCCTCTTACATAATTTATACCTCCCAGATCCTGTTCAGATACACTTTCCTAGGCCTCTTCCCCCTGATTTAGATGCCTTTCTCTGAACTGCCAGAATACTTAGTTGATTCATGTTAACACTCTTAGTCAAGTATCTGGCATATAATAGGTGTTTGTTAATAGCGGAATAAATGAATGCTAAAGGTTATACAGCAGAAATCATTGGACTAAACTTTAATGGGGGAAATTGGGCCAATCAAACAGCACCTGCCTGTCTGCCAAAGCAATAAGAAGAAACAAAGCTTTCTTTCTGGAGTGCTCTAAGTGCAAAAAAATGAACTGCCCAACCTCTGGGGTCTTCTACTTGCCTTTGGAGTCTGTGAAATTCTGGGAGAATAATACATATCTGGATGAGTTTGATGTAGCCACTTTCAAGTGGATTTATTATTCTCTATTTAAATAATGTATGACTCACCCTTCCAGCTGCGTGTCAGTAGGAAAAACAAATCTGATCTCAGGTTTCCTAATGTCTTCAGTTTAGAATCGCATTCAAGTTCAGTGAGATTGCCAGCCCTTGGATAAAAATTATCGAAGTCCTCCTGCTCTTCTCACTGTGATTCACACTCCCAGCCTGTCTTTTGTGTGTTTCTTTGGACTTTCTAAATCCTCCTACGAAGATTCTCAATTATGCCTTCTTGGCATGTTTAGTGGAAACATTTGAATCTACAGATAAAATTTGTATTCCTAGCCATATTTTCTCCCTGGATGATAGTTTTTTGCTTGTCCTTTCATGCCTTCTTTTTTTCACTAATCCATTCTGCCAGAGATTTTGATAGCTGAAATATGTGACTAGGGCCATATCTTTCAGTATGTGGACTTTGATTTAGTCACAGTGGTTCTCACTGAAATTTTTATTTTGGCAAAATATTTTAGTCTTAACTGAAAGCTGCCCACACATGCTTTTTACAAAAACAGGTCTTGTGCAAGAACAGATTTATAGTCTCCCCACTTCTTAGTAATTCTGAATAGGTCACCAAGAGTGGCTGAAAATGACAGTTTATTTTCATTCTCTATGTTTTAGGTTAGATATGCACAGTAAAATTTTCTATGTATACCAGTAGTTAAGAGTCAAAAAGAAAAAAAGAAGCTAACTTTGTTACCTCCTGGAAAGAACTATCGCCTAGCTTTCCTTTGCTCATTTGCTTTCAGTACCTTTCACTGTGGCTTTCTCTCCACTACCTCAGGAGAATCTTATTTTAAATGTGTGCTGCCCTTTCTGACATTCCTCCAGTAGGGAAAGACAAAGTAGTTAAAACCTGGTACAAATGAGAAAAAACACGAATTTCAGAAAAGAAAGATAGTCTCTAACAATTAAGCAAAAATTATCTATATACTAACTTCTTCAACTATGTTCTTCAATTTTTATTGGTTCGTGGCACATAAAGATAGATTTTTACCCTTTTCAAAAGAAATGTTAGCAGAATACCAGCAAACCCAGGAATTTCTAAGTTTAAATTGTCACACAGACAATAAAATATAAAGCATAATACATTAAAAATGACTTATTTGCAGTCTAAGCCTAGATTTATAGGTGAGATCTGAATTCTGAAAGTTACCGTATTTTGGTGTAAACATTAAGAAAATAGGCTCAAAACTAATTTTATGACATTCTAAAGTTCTCTGGCGAGAAAACCGCATTCCGTATTTTCCATCTATTATGTCTAGCACAAAGCTAGGCATATTTTACTATTTAAAAGTCACTTTATACTGAACATGATATAGAGAATTGAGGCAAACAGTTACATAATAATGAATAGCAGATATTCATTTCTTATTTCAAAATCACCTGTGAACCTCTTCAATTATTTTGCAAGTGAGAGTATATTTAAAAGACTAGAACCACATCAGGTAGAGAATCGAACAGAGTAATCTGACTAGAGCAGTGCATGATGTTCTTGTGGTATTCTGAAGGGCTGACAGACACCAGCTTCCCATGGCCGGGTGTGAAGTACACTGGAGAGGGACAACACGGAAACTCCCCCGTGCCAAGGAGGGATGGGATGGGCATATCTTTAATCTTTCTATTTTAGGCAGTTCCAAAGTTTTGGAAGAAAAAAATAAACCAGTGAGAAACATTTATTTTCTCGCAACTCATGAAAGCCCTCAAATCAGCATACTTGCTTTCCAACTCTCCACAACAAGCATGTCCAGCCTTCTGTATTCTCTCCAAACCCTGCTCTTTCTCTCACCTCTGAAGTTTCAGAGAAAGATCAACTAATTTTGCAGGTAAATCAGAACCATTATAAGAAAACTTCCACAACTTTAATCAGAAAACACACACTCATGGTCTTACAGGCACTGGAGATACCTCTTTGCTAATTTGAGAAAGTGTTTTCCCTCCCACAAAGGGCTCACTGGACCGCTTCCCTGACACTTTCTCTTGACTCTGGCTGGAGATTCTCCTTCCATCTCTATGAGGAATCTCTCCCCAAATTCTTTCCTTTAATGTTAAATGTGCTTTCATCATCCCCTTAGAAAAAAGAAACAGTCATTGAACCCATTCTCCTAAGCTTCTCTTCTCTCTCTTTTCAACCTTTGTAAATAGTTTTCTACCTTCCTGGCCTCTCCTTTCTGTTGACTCTTCCCAGCTTTTCCATGGAGGTAGGTGCAGGTACGGAGAGCAGCTGGGCAAATCCCCAGTGCTCCGCGGTCTTTCTTTTCTTGTCTGAGCTCTATTCCTAGCCCTTCTCACCTACTCCTACAGCTTCCATTACCTTCTGTGTGACACTTGGTATGATGCCTCTGACTCAGACCTCCTCTCTGAGACTCATCTTATCTATCCCTCTGTTTAAGACAGTCTGCACTTGGATATCTCACAGATACCTAAAACTCAATGTATCAGTCCTGCCCCTCATCAAATATTTTCTGCATAATCTGAGCATTATGTATACAAACTTATTCCAAGAAGGTAGGCCAGTGAAAAATAAGAAACACTTCTATTGTACAATTAATTTTTATACACCAGAAAAATGGAGTCTCTACTGTTCAGGGAGGAGGGAAGTTTATGCAGTACGAGTGATGGCCTACTCTCTTCCACATACCATCAAACATACACACACAAGCACGCACTCACACACATGCACAAAGAGCTCCCAAATTCCAAATTAGTTTCTAAATTCAGACTCTAGGAGAGGTTAAAGAATAAGGTATTTAATCTCTCACATAGGATCTCACATTTATATTCTTGGAAATGACCAAGATCTCTCAAGAGAACCTGTCACCTCTTCCCACATAGTGGCACCAGTCCCTTCTAAGCTCTGCTCAACCAAAAGTCCCAGTATTCTCTTATGCCACAGCTTCTTACTTTATACTGCTAAATGGAGATGGAAGGGACATTTAGATTATAAAGTGGAAGGCACGGTGTAGTGGCACATGCCTGTAATCTGAGCACTTGGAAAGCTTAGGCAGGAGGATTGCTGTGAGTTCAAGGCGAGCCTGGGCTACCAAATGAGTCCAAGGCAAGCCTGAACTCCACAGCATGACCCTGTTTTGAAAAGAAAAAAAAAAAAAAAAGCAAATAAAGTGAAGGAACATAAAGAAAGATTCCATATGGAATAGTACCTGGGTTTATGTACCTAATTTGTTTTACAATTTAAGGGAAGATGGCTGTGTCTGTGCTTCTGTAGGGAAGATGGCCATGGTCATGTTTGTCACCAAATGCTAAGTTTGAAAATGAAGAAAAATTTTGTGAACCCTTTTGTTTGCAGTTTGTAAACAGAAGCATTCATGAGCTAACTATTACTATATTTATTTATGGTCTGGGAAACAATCATACACAGTTTTGAGACATGTGCTACTGGGAAGGTTTAATCTTATTGACTTGTCTCTAGACTGCTATCACATTCTTAAGAAACTCTAGATTCTGTAAGTTGTTCTTTACGTCCTTAAATATAAGGGATGAGCAGCCAAGACAGTAAGGTGGTGAAGATACGTTCCTTGTTGTGAGACAACTTCCCCCGTGAATGAAATCACCATCAACACATTTAAATAGGCCAGAAATGTGAGTATTACCCAAGCCTGTTTCTGCTTCATCCACCATGCTCAACCAATCGACCAGGCCCTAGAAACTTACCACGTATTTTTGGAATCTACGTACTTCTCAGCATATCTACAGTTGCCACCTTTATCTAAATTGTGATCATCTCCATCTAGAATATCCAAAAGTCATCTTCATGTCCAGCTCCACACTTTTACAAATCATCATACTGCAGAGTGATGTCAGTTCTCCCCCCTTATCCTCTTGACAATCATCCAATACAACAAGAAACAAATATTCCAGATTTCCCTTGAGAAAAATTCACAGACATCCATAAAATAAATCATGGGCAAAGTTGTCATATGCAATGGAGACAAAGCAAGAATGGAAGAATGTACAAAGAAAAGAAAACCATTAGTATGTATTTCAAAGTTGCCCATATGTTGTCTAACATTTGTCTCATCTAAAATAGATGAGAAGCCCTTAAATTCAAAACCAAATTTCTTATAAGCTTGATTATTGTATGATTCCTCCTGCAGATCCACTCTACACTCACACCAGCCTGCCTGGTCCAGCAGTAAGCTGGCTTCTAGGAACTATATTACCCAGGTGTCTTTGCAGATAGCTTCCAATGAGCTTTATGTAATGGGAATCACCTAGAAAATAGTAATAGAGGAAGAAAATATGATTGAGATATTCATTCCTCAGTTCTTTCCCTATTGAGTCATAGGTTGTTAGTCCTATACCAAAGGATACCAAGCTGGTTGGGAGATCTCTCATTCTGTCTCTCTCTCCTCTCCCACATTGGAAAACCTGTTTCCCTACTGCTAGTCCTATGCTACCTCATCATCTCTTAGTAGCTTCCCTTATGTTTAACGACATCCTCAATTTTCATTAAATTGTCTTCTCCTACTTTATCTAAATGAACTGCTAGCTTTTATTGCGATTCTGACTAATATTCGTTGTTTAGAACAACAGAAAGCAAGTAAGGGGCACAGAGACTGGAATTTCTCTACCACAGAGAGAGAAAACAGAAACATCACTTTTACAGAAAGTAGTCTGTGGGCAAGTCCAGGAGGAGACTGAATTATAGACATTTTGGTCCAATTAAAATCTGTGGTTTGTATAGAGAGCAGGGCAAATACAAGCTAAGGAACTGTCATGCGCATAAATCTCTACCACTTATACTGCTGCCCAGGTACTGGTCCGTGTAGACATGATACAAATAGCTGACTCAGAGGTGATCAGTCCCTTCAAAAGAGATTGTGCTATAACAAAAAGAGGATACTGCACAGTGTTATTTTAAAGTAACAAGAAAAACAATTGGTAGAACAAAAGTAATAACTAGAGAAATATATTGCCACCAAGTAGATGAAAATCTTGGCCAAGTACATTGGTATGAATTCAAAGTAACCAAGTGAATTAATCAAAGAGTTCAAAGACCTACAAGAACTCAGAAAATATATAGTGAGACAACAGAGGGCAAAGAAACATAGCTCACAAGAAATGAGAAAGATTCACAAGACTGAAATCCATCACAGAAGCAAGAAAAAGGAGACAGTAATGGTAAAAACAGTAACAGATATGAACAGGAGATTTAAGAACAAAATGAATTGTAAATGACATAAATTATAAATGGGAAGAGAAGCATATAACACTGATAGTCTCATGTTTCATATACAAAATATAAAATACATCATTTACACTTAGTGAGTCAGTGAAGGAATATAAATTCATTCAAAGGAAATAGTTAACAAAACCATAAGGAAAGTAATATACTCCATGTGTTATAGTTGATACACTGTGTCAACTTTAGAAGTTTAGAAGAGTAATGAAGTGATTCAGTAAGGGGGCCGTGCTTGGTAAACACCCTGAGCCTGTGCCAGAGGAAGGCATGGAGACGGTATGGGTGGTAGTAGCCTGCTCACAATGTAAAGGGGGAAAACAAGCTTGCTCTTCCCTCTTTTTGTTCTTGTTGCTTTGCAGTCTTCTGCCACCTTGAACTGTTGCCCCTGGGCCATGCCACCCTGCCCTGGTGCCAGCTGATTATGGACTGAAACCTCTACATACTGAGCTAAATAAACCTTTCCTTTCTTAATTTTGGGTGTCAGCTATTTTGTCTCAGCAACCAGAGAAAAGTAACCAAAACACCATGGAAATCATTTTAAAGAGAGCAAGAGTAAAAAGAAAGAAATATGCATGCATTTCATTATTGCTCATTCTTTTTTTTAAACTAAGCTTCAAATTTATTAAGAAATGTTACACAAGTATGTATTTAAAATTTCAAAGACCATGAAATATCTCAGGACAAAGCAGAACTATAGGTTTACTGAAAACAGTCTTTTCTCCTCTGCCTCCAATTTTAAATTTCAAAAAACCCAGATAGTAGACAAGATCAAATAACTAGATAGTAAAAAAGTGATTTTAAAAAAATCACATCCTAAACCTGTAAGACTGGTAGCTTGAGTAAGTTTAGCCACTTGGGTCATTCTGAAATGTAAATAGTACATAGAAGTATCTGTGTCCATGTACAATGTAAACAGGTCCATGACTATTTCCCTCTGCAGAATAGTATATAGATATATATACATTTTTAACAAACTAGAAAAGAAGTGAGGGAAGCCAATCAGTGAAACTTGGCAAATTAAAAATCAAAGCAGAAACAATAATATGAGGAGAACAAAACATCCAAGAACTGTGGAATGATTTCGACTGTACAATGTTTACACAAATGAGATCGCAAAAGGGGAGGAAAAAAAAGGAGGAAAAATATTTGAAATACTCAACATATAGAATTTTCCAAAATTAACACGAGTTAATAAGCTATAGATTCAGGATATCCAGAGAATAAATACAGAAATAAATCTACACCCGTGTTTATCATATTCAAGGGACAGAAATATAAATGCAAAAGAAAATCTTAAAGGAAAACAGATGGGAAAAATTTATCAGTCAAGGAAAGGAATGATGATTACAAAAACTTCTCATCAGAAATCATTAAAGTAAAGAATATAGTATTTAAACTATTGAAAGAAAAGTACAACCACAGCGCTAACCTAAGAGATCTACACTTAGCAAACCCCCAGCTTCTGGACAGTGGGGATCGATGCAGGCCTACTGCAAACTCGCTCTGGTTCACATGTCCCGCCTCTGTGCGCCTCCTGTGATCACAGGGCGAGCTGTTAGAAGGTGACTGGTGATGCAGGTTTAATGGCTGCCTTGCCGTTAGGAGGGAGAGTCTGATCAGAAGACCTGGTTCACTGGGGCGTGGCCTGGATATGTTTGTCTCTCTGCTAGCTTGGCCCTTCCCTCTAGGTGTCCCCACCACCATAACAAGAGCAGCTTCTCTGGCCATGCCCTTGTGCCACGCAGTTCTGCCATGAAGCCAGCCAACCAGGGAGTCTAACCATGGCCCAAAGCAAACCTCTCCTTTAATTTGCCGGTGCTATCTACTGTGCTTCAGCAACAAGGAAGGGAAACCCTGTACCTGTATTAATATAGATTAGATGGATAGATGGATGGATAGATAGATAGATGATAGATAGACAGATAGATAGATAGATAGAGATGGTACAGATGTATAGATATAGATGATATAGATATATAGATATAAAATATTTACATGGATGTCTATACTTGCAGCATATCCTACACCCAGAGAGTCCCTTGTTCAGGCAGCTGACAAGGCCAACAAGCAATGATACCTCCTTAGTAATGATCACACAAAGCACCCAGACATTGGCTGGAAAAAACTTTTATTTTTGATTAAGAAAAATTTAATCGACTTTACACATTGAAGAGGTTCGGTGTGATTTTCCTTACATGCATACAGCAAGCACCACAGTTTGGTTTCTAATTCTGCTCTCCAATAAAATAAATTGGGGCCCTAATGAGATAAGGTTCTCTAAAGGAAGAGAATGGGGGAAAAATCAGGTATATGCAAAGGGAGTTATTAGGTAGGCTTGCAGGATTGGAGGTCAGAGAGTCCACAATGGCTCTGCGCACTGGAGAACCAGAGGATACAACAGCTGCTCAGCCCAAGAAGCTGGAATCTACAAACAAAGAGGAGTAGAGACACCACACCAGTGTGAGACTGAAGGCCTGAAAGTTCCATGGATGGTTCCTGCTGTGAGACTGCATGGCAAGGCTGAAGATACTGGGGTCTGAGTCCACAGACAGTGTAGTAGCAAAAGACACACCCACTTAAGTAGAATGGAACTTTTCAAATGCAAGCGGATTTGCTCCTTCTTCCCTTTCCCTTCCAGGCAGCCAGCCTGTGAGATGGAGCCACGCACAATCAACATGGGGCTTCTCCCTTCAGTTTGCTGGCCTACGTGCCAATCATCTTGGGGAATACTCCACAGACAGGCCCGGAAGTGTGGTTTACTAACCTGCTGTTCATCTCTTTGTCTAATCAGGTTGACAACCATGATTAAAGGATACAGGCCTTTGGGGAAATGGTTGATCCTAAGGTCAGCTCAGGAAATATACAAGATGAGCCTGGAGCATCTTGTAAACTTACAGAAACAGAAAATAAAACTTGATAAAACATTTAAAAATTTTAAAAGTTACAATATTGGGTAAGAACAGGGCAAAGGAACACAGAGCCTTTCCAAGACCAAGTGAAGGAGATTTCATTGGGCAAAACTGGAACAATTTCAGCAATAAAATAAGTAAGGTTGCATGGATTATAACCCAATGTAAAATATAAATATCTTTGAGTCCATGCTGGTATAAATAACTGGTTTACTCTTCAGTAAACTTTGAAGCTAAATCTATAATGCCAAGCTCCAAATAACTTAGACCATCTTCTCTTAAGAAAGTAGAGCAGATCTTGTCACTATTTAACTATGGGGTGTACATAACTGTTTCCTTTGGAAAACTGCAGGTTGGAATTGGAGAAATAAAAAGTCATTTTTCAAAAGAAAGTATAAAAATGACATTTTACCTTTGTGGTCTTCCTCCCCAAAACACATACCTTCAGTCTAACCATGAAGAAAATTTCTGATATATTGCACTTGAAGGACTTTCTACCTTCTACAGAATGCTTGATCAGTATCCTAAAAACCTAGACACAAAATTTAAAGACATAATCAAAATCATCACAACCTGTGATAGCCTGTGAAACTTTTACAACAAAGAAAGCCTAAGGAGACAAGAGAACTAACTATACTTTGGCATCCTAGATGAGATTCCAGGATAGAGAAAAACATGTTAGAAAACACTAAGAAAATATAAAGTGTATTATTTAGATAACAATAATTTATCAATTCTGGTTTATTAGTTGAGACAAATATGCTATAACACTGGAAGATGATGCTAACAGGGGAAACTGAGCATAGGTTACATGAGAACTGCCTATAATATCTTCACAATTTCTGTGTTAGCCTAAAACAATTCTAAAATAAACAGTTGACATATACTGGATTTATTGCCAAAACAAACAAAACAAAAACAGACTCACTAATTATCTCACCAAACCAGATCCAAAGTTGAAATATGTGAAAGAAATGTCCATGCATGTAAATAAATTTAATTTTAAAAACTAAAAAAAGTATGAGCAAATGCTTACCTGGCACATGCAAATTTAAAGACAATAAATAAACGAAAATAACGTTGGTCATGAACATAGTAGCCAAACACAGAAACAAAAGTAATAATATAAGATATATTAATGATAAGGTATACAATATATAATAGTGACATTAATGCCATGACCATGCACCAGATAAAACAGTAAAATGCAAAGTAAATTAAGGAAAATATACACAAATGTACTTATCTCAGGTTACAACATAACAAAGGAATCACATAAATAAATATTAAACATGTACCTTGTTCTACATATATTCATGGAAATTCATGTATAGTCATACTTAAAGTCACAAAGAAACAGTGTTAAAAATTTGTAAATTATCTTTTCTATAGCTGAGTAATACTCCATTGTATAGAAATACCACATCTTTTTTTTTTACTTTAAAGACAAAAGAATGGAGACACATGAACCAGAATAAGCCATAAACAATAACGAAAATACAAAATTATACAGAACATAGTACGGAATTAGCACTGGATGTTGTATTACATAATGTTATCTTCACATTAGTTAACACATAAACATTAAAGGAAATACCAAATTATGGAGAAGATAGTAGGGAATCAGCACTGGATGCTGCATAATATAAAGTTATCTTCACTTCTGTTCATACAAAAACGATTGAGGAAATACAAATTATAGAGAACATAGAAGGGAATTAGCTCTGAATGCTGTCCTACATAATGTTACCTTCAAATGTTACTCAGTTACACAGATGATGGCCCATTTGATCATTCAGTTTTCTACTCCCTCATCTCCATTGCCCTACCACTCAATCAGTCCTCTTCCCTGTGATAATAACTGTATTCCTGGGTTTATCTATACCCCTGGACCCTTGCCATGGGAAGAGATATAGCTGCCTCAGAGTATACTATAGCATACATGGGTGTATACAAACTGCCATGGTCGGAGGTAGAAAAGCACCTATGCTCACAGCGGACTGCCTGGCCCCACCCCGTTGCTGTGCTATGGGTGGGGGCAGGTCCAGTCCATGGGGCGCCCTCAGCGGGGCCCACCATGGGAGCAGCCACGGGGCCCACAGCAGAGCAGCTGCAGAGCCCTCAGCAGAGCAGCAATGGGGCCCCCAACGGAGCAGCCACAGGGCCCACAGGGGAGAAGCTGTGGGGCCCTCACCTGAGCAGCCGTGGGGCCCGCAGCAGAGCAGTCGTGGGGTACGCACCCTCATCAGGGTGCCCTCAATGACCCGTTTGGCTCTGTCCCGTTGCCTCGATGCCGGAGGCCCTTTCTTCTCCTACTCCCACCTCCTGATCCCCAGTATTACCGTTCCCCACCCCTTGAAGCTGGGCATTGGACAAACTTATGATGTTTGGTATAAGGGCTTGAAATCTCCCCAGACTGTTCTCACTGTGTTAGTTCAGGATATGAACTGAGTTTAAAGATTAGTTCTAGAATAGAGTTGGAGGATTTTCTTGGGTCTGCTGTATAGAGTATGTTGTTGTTTTTCAGACTCCCGGTCTGCTGCTTTTCATCTAATTTGTTGCTATGCAAAGTTCATGCAAGGTTCATATGTGCAAGCTGTAAGGAGACCCTCTTGGTGCTCACATTAATAGTTTGGGGTGAGCCTGAAGACCATGGATTCATCCCATTGTTGCCAGGAACAGGCAGTGTTTGCTCAAGGTGCTCCCAGAGAGAGTTCAGGGTGGGAGCTGAGTTCCGGCAACCCAGCTCGTGCTTCCTGCCTGATGTTGGAGTGAGAAGAGCATGCAGTCACGCGATCCACCTCCATCTGCATCTCCCTCCCATTGTGGTGCTGGAGGCCCCATCCGCTCCTTGGCCAGATCCCTGAGAGCCACCGCAGCTCACCGCCGAGGTTCCTTGCTGCTCTCCACTGGTAGCCGCTCACCCAGCAGAGAGGCAGGGGGCCACTGCCTCGAGGCAGGTGCAGAGCCAGGTGAGGTGGGCTGTGTACTAGTTGCATTGATTCTCTCCAGGCGCTGATTAGGAAGGTTGCTGCAGGGTGGAGACTCTGCCCCCGTGGCTGTCGCAACCTCTCATTCTCACACTGGGTTCGACAACTGCTCCCGACTGCCATTGCCTCCTTTCCTGGCTGTGCCCTCCCCTCTCCAGCCCTGGACCAGCTCTCGGAACTCTACTCTCCCCTGGCCGAGTCAGGAGGCTTCTGTGAACATGGGCCTCTGAAGCTGAAGCTGTGAATGCTGGAACGAGGGTGGGGGCCAAGGGTATGTTTGGAGCAGTGACTTCCTCCTTCTCCTCTCCCTCTGACTGTGCCATTGCGGATCTCCGATCCTTTCCTCCAGAAGAGGTTTTGCTTAGTCTTTCCAAGGGCTTCCATCCCCCTTTCAGATCCTTCCTGAGTTCAGGATACCCACCTCTTTCCCTTCTGTCCTTCACAAGTTGCTATATTCCTATATTCCTTTGTCTGAGTGGCATTCCTCTGGGAGGTTCTCTGCTGCCTACCCGGTCGCCATCTTAAAATCCTCTCATAAAGTTTATTTAGTTATTTGTTACTTTCTAATGAATTGACCATTACATTTCTAAAGTTCTGAAATGGCCAACAGACCATAGAAAGATACCACTTTAGGCTCCTGCTTGAAACCAACAGCTACAGAAAACTGTTGGCCTTGATTCAGGGCCACAGCACATCTTTTTAATTGGTAAATGTATGCAACCGGAGACCATACTCATAAGTGAAATAAATCAGACCCACATGTGTAAACATCATATTGTCTCCCTGGTGTAAGAATATGAAAGGGTAAATACAACCCAAAATGTACAATAGAGGTAATAAGAGAGGAAAAGAAACTGCTCAAAGGAAGGAAGAACTGGAATGAGGGAAAGAAGAAAAAGGAAGTACTAAGGCATATGTGTATGTATATATATACATGTGTATATATGTGTATATATATATATATATATATATATATAATATATATATATATATATATATGGCATAACTATACTGCTGGTGTCTGATGGTTTGTTGAGGGGAACAGTGAATAATTAAAAGTTTCTTATATATATATATATATATATATATATATATATATTGACCGGTTTTGCATGTTCATATCTGGTAATCCGAGCAATTTATATGACAACAACAATTTGTAGCACAACAACTGGTGAATTCCTGCAATCCTGTCCAGTCACAGTACGCATTGTCTCTAATGTTCCTTTAAATTATTATTTTCTTAACCCCTTTAATGATCTGATCAATCTTCTATTCTTACACCTGGTAATCTGAGCAACCTCGCTGAAGATAACAATATGTAATATAACAACCACTGTTAATCCCTATCATTTGGTTTGAAACCCTGTATCATTTCTAATGTCCTTGCTTTGTTTTGTTTGTATTTTGCCATTGTTCTTTTTTTGTACTATTTTCTTTAAAATAAAAAATTAAAAATTTAAATTATTTGCTTTTTACTATGAATAAAGGTAGAACCTATTTTAAGAACCAAAAAAGTAATACCTTGGAAATATAGTGCTTTTCATAAAAAATTATTTGATTAAAATTCAGGGCTCAAATTGCAGAATCAGGAAATAACTCAAGTAAAAGCAATAGGATAAGAATCGTTGGGACTTAGATAAGTGCTGCAATAGAATTCTTAACATTGGAGACATCGTACTTATAAAAAAAATCCAAACTAAGAGAACAATCAATGCATGATGTCTCAAAAAAAATAATAGGCTGGGGATATAGCTCAGTGGCATAAGGGCCTGCCTGGCAAATCCCAGGTCCTGAGTTCGATTCCTTGTATCAAATAATAACAATAATAATAGTAATATCTCCTAAGGAAATTTGAGAGAATAATTAGTAAAGGAAAGAGCCAAAATAAATGACTTTGGGAAAAGAAGAACATTCAGAGCTATTAATAAGTGTAGGCAGGCTACTTATTGGGAAAAAGTGACAGTGCATAAAAGCCCTGAGATGCTCCCAGTGGGATGAAGGGTAAAGGATAGCGTACGCACATAAGGCACCACGATTCAACAATGAGAAGAAGCAATCTATAGGTCCACACAACAGGATAAAACTTATACATGTTTTTGAGCTAAAAGAAAAGTCGGACCAAAAGAACACATGATGTCTGATGGTGTTTATGCAAAGTCAGAGAAGGCCCAACCCATCTGTAGTGCTAGAAATGACATCCTACATTAGAGACAACCAACTATGAATTGAATTCTCTATAATCATTGTACAGACAGAGAGGAGTTTCTGGAACCAGAGGGAATTTTGCAGCATCTGCAGGAGACAGGGGAGGTGAGGGCTGACGAGGGCTTTCCAGGGAATGAGCTGTTTTCTGTTTCTTGATCTGGGTGAACATTTCATGGGTATGTGCACTTTGTCAAACTTCATCAGGCTATATATTTGCAATGTTTATACCCAAAGCAATGTTTACTGAAACAAAATTTTAGAACACGATAAGCTAAATAAGTAATGGTGAAAATTAACCGGAAGATTAATGAAACTGAAGGATAACAAGAAGGAACCGGCGTACTTAAATCACAGTGAATAAATACAGTAGTTTAAAATGGTAATTATCTGTCTTCCTCTCCAGAACTGTTCTGCCTTTTTCCCCCTGCTCTATGCTGCTGGGAAACTGAAACTCTATGGATTTATCATCAGGGTTAACAATGCAGGAACCAGCAAGAGACTGGAGAGAAGGACTGAATGGTCCAGTGTGTGATTCCCTGACATCTTCCTGACAAATTCTCCTCTTACTCTGGAAGTGGTTGCATTCTTCGGTGGCCACTTGTCCTTCTGGTCCAGTCTCTTGTGTGGCTGCAGGCCTCCCTGGGCTGTAGCAGAAGTGTCCTTCTCTTTTTTCTTAAATGCAGTGGTACTAAAATCTTCCCTTGTGGCTACTGTCTGGGTGCTTCAGCATCCCTCACTGTCTACCTTAAAGTTACTCAGTACTTTGTATGTCCTATTGATATAGGAGGTAGGGTGTGGCAAAGCTGGCTGGGGAAATAAGCAGGACCTGTCAATTCCTAGGTCCCAGGGCCCTCCAGATAACTACCAAGACCCCTATATAGAACCTCTGGTGAGCTCTCGGGTGATGTGGACAGCATAAAAGGGACGAGACTCCATAAGGAGCTCACTATGGTGATTCTTCGTGATGCCCCATCCCAGGTATCCAAGACCTAGAAAATACCTTCACTTTTGCACTTTTCTCTTTTCTCTCTGTGGCCCAAGTTTGCTCTGCAGATCTCTTTCTTTTCTTACACCTGCACTCCTTATTTTAAAATAAACTTTTGGCACCACTTTCAGCTTGGCTTGTCCAAGTCTATGTTCAAGACAAAAAGGACCTAAAATACTTTAGTTTGAGGAGCCATTTCCAAAAGAATTTCCCGACAACATTACATTCATTTTTCTTCAAATATCTCTTTGCAGTGGACCATTCATTTCCTAAAGGAGCTCTGAGTCACACCTGCTATCAACTGAGTAGAAACACAGCTCTCATGAATAGATAAATAAATAGTTTGAACAGACAAAGTCAGGAACTTGCAGAAATTTAATCTGTGACAAACATGGCCATCGGATTAGTGAGGGCAGTTACAGAATTCTCAGTGTCAGTTTTCCCATTTTTAAAGAACAATTTAAAAAATGTCCCCACCATTATCCCTGCTTTTATATCAATCTAAAACTACTGTAGGACAGTACAGTACTTCTTCCAGTCACGGGCAAAAGGGGAAAAGAAGAAGGGAAAAAAAATATTTGTATACACTCAATCATGCGGAGACCAGTGCCTGAGTCCAGATTGGGACTGTAGAGCATTATTACACTGTTAATTCCTTAAAAACATGACTGGATCTTCCCCAGAACAAATTCAAAAGCCAAAGCAAGAACGTGTAGACTGCCCCCTCAGCCCTGTGTAATTAATATTCTTCTCCCTCTTGGTGAAACTGTCAAGCGCAACAGCCAAAGGTGAATCTTTGCATCTTCTGTAAACCTTACTCAGAGCAGAATAATGATCAGACTGTTGAGCCCAAGGCAGCCCCTCACTAAGAAGGCCCAAGAGCTCACATCTCACATTACGGAAAGCTGACATTTCCCCTAGATAACCTGTCTGTGAAAAGTCAACCTCTCCCTACTCTAAGGAAAAGACCAAAGGAGGGGCCAGGGTGGTTACATATGCCCCTGTATTTTATTGTCATCCACTAAGAGTGGCCTCAGTAGATAAGTGAGCTTGTCATCTAATTACTGTCAGAAAGTATGGCCTAATAACCCACTCTAAAACTTTAATAATCATTTTGGCAGTCCTCCAAGGCTCAATTGGCTTGTAGTTAACCACTTTATATCACAGGTCAATTCATTTAGTTACCAAGGGGTATATTTTTATAACCAGTTTATCTTGGAGGTTCACCAGGAAATACCTTTGATTAATAGTAGGCATTATGTTGTTGCCTTATTAATATTTTTGTGCTAAAACAAATATTGGGGATACGTGCTTTGAGTTTTTCTCAGTATAAAATTATTATGACTGTTATATAAAATTTAAGCCAAAATTTTGGTAACTTTGGTACACTTTTACTAATTTGTTGGACTACACTTGACATTAAAACATATTTTAATATCACATGACTTATCAAATATTCAACCCAATTTAGAGAGCAATTCGAGATAAGGAACATCCCTGGCATTCACTGATTTTCTCATTTCCAGGTTTTTACAGAAAAGATGTTTTCAAATTATCTGATGATCAATATCTTAAAATTGCCTGACAAAAGATAAAACTCAAAGAGGATTTCAGTTGCCCATGTTCTAAATAACGTAACCCGTTTCCCATTACCAGTAGGATAAAGTATCTACGTCACACTGTAGGTTACTACGCCTACCTCTATCTGCATCTCCTCGCCCCTTGCCTTTATTCAGCATTACTAACTTCCTTGTTATTTACCCAGTTTTCTGAGACTGTGTCTTCCCCCTGAGACACTGTAAAATTGCTATTCTGTGTGGCTATAATTTTTTCTTCTAAATCTAGCCATGTCTAGATCTTTCTGTTCATCTAAATGGCCCTTAAGTACTGTCTTTTGGACAGGCTTTACCCACCCTCCAGTCCATCATGCAATCCTGTTGTATCACCTCCCCAACATTCTTTTTGAAATATTTACTGTGTATCACCTATTTTCTAAACAGGCCATCATCTCTGGTGTATTATCTGCCTGTTCATTAGTTTAATCCAGTACCTAGGATAGTGCCCAGTACATAACAAGTTCTCTACAAATATTTTAAATGTTTCTTAATTGAATGAATAAATAAATGAAGCTAGTTTATCTGAGTAGTTACCTACATTGAAGGATGCATAATCATAAAATCTAATTTTTATGTTACCCAAAATATTTGAAGATTTAATATATTACTTCAGTATTCCCTAAAGGATTTACAGAAGGTATTTCTCTCAGTTACTTATACACAACTAGCATCTTGCATGCTCTGATCTGGAATCTTATGTCTCTTATATTTAATCTTATTTTTGTTTCTGACTACCAAGAAATTCAGGGCAAAATATGAGACCCATCTTCAGAGCCAGGCAGAAACTTATGGTGCCCACTGGGAACTCTGAGCTGAACCCTGATTCATTTGGTCATATTTACTCAGTTTATTTTTATCATGTTGTGCTCTATGCATTTGTGTAAGTTTTCACAAAACCAACTTGAAATGAGATAAATTGGAAAAACACATTCACATAAAATATCATGTCCATTTCATTACTAGCTTAGGATATGCTAACTCAGGGTCCTGTAGCTCAGTCTCCTTTCTGTGCCTCCTTCAAGAACTTTTCTCCCTTGCAAATGTCTTTTAATATCCTTTGCTTACAACTCAGCATTTGATTAAATACTATTTTATGATGTATTCTAATTATTTCATAACATATATCCCATGTAATTTAAGCAAGGTATGATCAAAATATACAGTGAATATTTAATTTTTTTGTGGGTACTGGCAATTGAACACAAGACCTTGTGCTTGCCAGGCAGATACTGCACCACTGAACTGTATCCCTGCCCCAAATATTTACATTTTTAAAATTTATTACAATAAATGATACACTGTCATTACAAACCCTCAAAATGTTTCTCCTTGGCTGATCACATTTGCCTCACCCTTCGCCACTCTGAAGTAATCCCGGAAGTCTCCTTTCATATTTTTATGAAATATGATCAGAAGTACAGTGAATGATGCTCTACATGCCATTCAAGAGAGACACATGCTCATAAAAATAGGACAGTGCAGTGGACTGACCACTGGTGGCCAATGTATGACCCCCAGCTGAACTGAGTAAGCGTGGTGCTGGGTGTGGGAGGCCTGCCTGGGGATTGTTGCCAGTAGCATAAGAGGAAGAACTGGAGAAGGAGAAAAAGGCTTTTGGGAACTAAAGAGGCTGTTGGGAGCTGAGAGAGGCTATTGGAAGCTGGTGGAAGCTGTGAGGACCTGTTGCTTCTGTTGGAGGAGCTTGTCGTGCCGGCTTTCCTGATTAACTTGGCTGTTTTCATACTCTGAGGAGCTCAGGACCTCGTTGGCGATGAGAATGGCTTCGGTTCACACTGGGGGAGCTCTGGTCCCCACTTTGAGCATCGTTTCCTCACTCTGGAGAGGAAGATGGTGCACTGCTGGTCTCCAACTTTCTGGGTTGGCTTCCCTGGTGGGAACTCGGCCACCTGATCATCAGAGGAGCTTGGGACCTCACTGTTGCTGAGGATGGCTGTGGTACCTTCCGGGAGAGCCCTGGTTCTTCTGAGAGTTGCTTCCTGGCTCCAGTGCGGATCCCTCAGCCTGCGAGCACAGATCCTTCATCTCACTGGCACAGACTTTCTAGATTCCACCACTGACCTTTGGGCCTTCCCAGATGCCACCACCGACCTTTGGACCTTCCCAGCACAGATCCATGAAACAGGCTTTCATGAGACATTGTTATGGGCTCTGGGCCTCCAGTTGGATTTGTGGGAGGCATTGTCACGAGCTTTAGGTCTTCAGCTGGACTCACGCAAGACATTTCTGTGGGGTCCAGGCCCTCAGCTGGATTCCTTGGTCTTAGTGTGTGGACAGATTTCCTGTACTCTTTTGTATATCATTCTTTGGATGACTGTTATAAGTAATCTTGTAAAATACGTGTCCTGTGTTACGTTGTTTCACCTTGCACAATAAGCCCCAAACCAACACTGGCAGTGTTTCCTTATTCACTTATTCACTAGGTTTGGCAGCATGAGAGTTCTGGCTCTTCCCCCAAATCAAAATGACCATGAAAGGTAAATATTTTTAATCTATCTAGGACTTCAAGGCAGCCACAACAGAGCAACTAAGGATGCTCAGGAAAGACGATGTTAGGGCCCCCTGAGAATGACGGTGTGTGTGCAAAGCAAGCGGGAGAATTGTGAGGAGAATTAACGATAATGCACCTTTTATTGTAATGTTTTTATATTAAAACGTTAACTTCCCCTCATCTATATGCTCTGTACAGCACCTAAAATACTACCTGCCAAATAATATTTCTTCAATAGACCTTTTTTAAATTAATGGACAACTGACTTAGTGTGTCACATGATTGAGCGAAAAGTAAGACTATGTATAAAACCTCACCTGGACAAAAAGGAGATCGTTTCAATCCTTCTAACATTCCAATTGTACCTGCTAAAGAAATAGGAAATTAAGCAATTTTTTTAATCTAACAGGATTTGTTTTTAATTTTACAAGACCAAAGAAATCATTGGCAATGCTCAGCGGCATCAATATTGAGAGACAGTCTATGCTATGTTTTCAGGGTGCAGAGTTTTACTAGGTGCAGATTTGTCAACTGTGCGATGCTTTTGTATTGATTCTAAAGTGCTTTTTGGATGAACTTCGAAAGCCATTTGCTGAGTGTGGGATTTTGTAGGCTTGGGGTTGTCAATAAATGTGTTTTGCTGCAATTAATAATTATATGTTCTTGCACCTGTGGAGAAGATGAAGCATCTTTCTAATTTCATGTTCAGCAATAAACATGAGCAACTGCCTGCATGATTCCTCTTTTGATTCCAGCTGCCACAGCTTGGAATGCTTTGAGTCCAGCTAACTCTACATTCCCTCATTAGCTGGTGTCCCCATTTAGTTTTCTGCCTAAATGAGTGGAGAAGTCATTTTGTTTAGCTCATTCGGATCTGTTGAGAAAGATACCAACAAATCAACACCTGTCGCTTTTCAGCAAATCCTAAGAGGAAATGGGCTTTGTAGCAGAGCTGCCTTGGCAGGAAACAAAATACTCAAGGGTTGGGGTAAATGGCTGGATTTTTGAAACTGCCATCTCCGACTTGAACTGGAAATGAGCTTCAGTCTATTAGGGATGTCGTTAATCTAAATCACTTATAAGGCAACAAAAACTAAGAACTCACCAATTATTGTTAATAGGCTTTTGTTTGATTGTAGCAAGTGAGTCAAATGTGTTGAGGTTATTTTTCCAACAGTTATTTTCTAAGTCACTTTTTAATTAAAATAGCACTGTTATTTTAACTAGTGAAGCACTGCTACTTTAACTGGTATAGCACTGGTACATCACTGCTTTGTAGTGGTGAGCCAACTACTACACTAACTCAGCTTCGGGCTTATAATTTGAGAAATTAGTAGAGCTAAAATTCCTGAGTAGTTTTCATGTGATTGACATTCTCTGCATTTGAAGACCCTCTCTCTCCATGATCCGCTAAGGGAAGCATTTTCCTCTCATCTGAACAGCTGGATATCTGTATTTACATTGATTTTTTTAGATAGCTTTGTGTTTGAGAGTGCAAACACGACAAAGTAGTTGAAAATTCATTATGATTTTATCAGGTCCTATTGTAGTTTAATCCCTTCAGCGTATTAACAAGGATATTATGTACCTAAAATCATTTGTATCTACAAAGGGTTAAGCTGTCCCCAGACACCAGTATTTTATTTTAAGGTAGCTTTAAGTATTGATATTTATTGAATTTTTGCTATGTGGCAGAGACTTTTCTATAGCACTGTGTATGAGTTATCATATTTACCTACACTACAGTTCTATACCTGTCTCTATAACACCATTAAGGAAACTGAGCAGAAGGAGTTTACATTGCTGGTCCAAAGTCAGGCCACAAGTCATTACCAGAGACAGATTTTAAGCTCAAGAAGTCTGCGTTTTAAAAATTATATTGCAGGCCTCTCACTTGACTAGAGGGTAAAAAAAATCGTGAACACATAACCTGTGTGCTTATTTCTTTATAACATGTCACATTCTGTTGCAGAGTACTGTAATTGATACCAAAAAAAATATGTATGATTGTGTATGCTGCATGTAATGTCTAAAACGACTGTTAGATACATGGTTAGAGTCTGTTCCCTGTATCTATCTATGTAACTACATCAGAAATTCCTGCCTATATCTCTTCTAAACTCCCTATTTCCAGTAATGATTCTGTTTTGCTTTTGAGTCAGTGAAAATTACTATCATCGCAGGCCCTCGACCCCTATTGCCTTTAAAGTATCACTTAGCCGTTTATGGCAAAATATTACCCAGTGTCATGCAGAATCTGGGTGTGCCTTCAAATGAGAAGAAAATGCTGCTGTGGTTCTGCTGATGAGATTCACACTGTGCATGGCATTTACAGCTGGAACAGCAACTGCGCAGAGAACCTCAGGCCTCTGGATCAATTAAAATTATTCATAAACTGTCTAATTGGAGTTAGAAGTGTGTTATTAATTAAATATAGCTGTAAATTCTTTGTTAGTCCACCCACAGAGAAGTGGAATTTAGTTCCTCTCTCCTTGAATCGGAACTGGCCTTAGTGGCTGATATATCTGACCAACAAAATGCAAAGGTAATGACATTCTGGATGTTTTAAGGCCAGATCCTAAGACTTCCTGTCCCTGTTGGATCTTTTTGAATACTCCCTGTAGGATAAGCTAGTTGCCATGTCCCAGCACTGACGCTGACATACTGAGAGGGGAAACGAAGGCCTCTGGTCAAAGCCTTACCTGAGCCCACACTTCCAC
The DNA here is from genome assembly GCA_004027595.1 of Dinomys branickii. Classification (NCBI taxonomy): domain Eukaryota; kingdom Metazoa; phylum Chordata; class Mammalia; order Rodentia; family Dinomyidae; genus Dinomys; species Dinomys branickii. Next base: position 157,161 of record PVLD010000430.1, on the reverse strand, counting down.
TCATCCTTTCTGTAGTTTATTATGCAACATTGGTAACAGAGCATGATGTGTGATCCTGACACAAGGAAATCAAACCTGACATTCTGATCCTCCCGTCACTCAAACTCGATGTATAATGTCTAACCCCATCATGCATACAAGCTGTCTATCAAACTAAAGCCGTTCTTGAAAAACAACTATACTACTTTGTAAATTTATACTTTCTTCAATAAAATTGTATTTCTAGTGGATAGATCAAGGTTACTTATCTTGTTGAATTTTGAAAATTGCTATTTTATTCCAAGTAGTATAAAGTGATACTGAGAAGCACTTTCTAATACATCCAACCAAATAGTAATGATAATTTTTAGTTTCATATCCCTAGAGTGCTTTTTATTCTGGGGCTTCTAACTTTAACACTTCATCAATTTTTTTATATTAGTAAGTAGTCAATGATAACTCTCAGGATTTCCCTTTTAAGGCATCACTTATTTGGTATTTAATAAACTACACACTGATAATAAGTCTTTCTGATCTTTAAAACTAGACATCCGATGTCTACTTATACATCTCTATTTGAATGTTCCATAAGAACAACACAACAGTAACAGTAATGACTAACATTTACCATGTCATTCTGTATCCAACACTATTTCAAATTTATAATTTCTATTTTCTCAATCTAATGCCACAATAAACTTGAGTATATATTGTTATTCCCATTTCACGGAGGAAACAAGCATGATAAACTTAAATGAACTGCTCAAGATCACACAACTATAAAGTATCTTGAGTTTGATCCTGGATTCAAACCCAAGAAAACTAGTTCTAATACCTGGCTTTGGCCACTGACTGTACCATTTCCGTTTTGCTTCTAAGAGGCACTGTGACATATGTGCCATAAACAACTCATTTTCAGTCTGTTCCAACTCTTGGGCTTTCTGGGGCCAAAACAAGTGACCTCTCTTTGATTTTTCTAGGATATAAATTATGATACAGTGTGCAACTGTGAATCTGAATAACTCCTTTCACTCATCCAAGTACACCATGGCAGCTCTTCCTCCCACATAGATCATACGTCAGAGTGGTTTCTCTTTCCTAATCTAGTTATTCTAGTCCAAGCAACACCTCTGTATTCTTTCTTCTTCTATTCTTCTCCTCCTCCTTGTAATAACCTCCTGGTCTCTCTGTCTCCAGTCCTGGTTTATTCAATCCATCCAACACTCTGCAGTCAAAGCAAGTTTTCCCCAAATGCAAACATAACCATGTCCTCTAACTTAAAACCCTTTCATACCTTCCTATTATTCTTATCAAAAGGTTCAGACTCTTTCCCATGGCCTACAAGGCTCTTGGGAATTAATGCCATTTCCCTCACCTCACCGTCAGCCCAGTGTTCTCTGCTCCAGTTACACGCAGCTTCTTTCAGAACACAGTTGGCTTTCTTTGCCTCTTGGTCGTCATGCACAAGGTTTTGTGCAGAATATATCCACTCTGGGAAATTCTTATCCCTTAGTTTTCAGCTTGGATGTTACTTCCCCATGGAATCCTGCCCTGATCTGTGCTTGTCATGTGTTCACATAGCTCTCCTATTACAGGATTCATCAAGTTCCATTATAACAGCACTTTTAACCTTCTGCACTCATCATTGACCCATAAGCTTCATAAATCCAAGTGTCTTATATTGTTTAAAGTAAATAAATATTTGCTAAATTGATAAAAAGTAAGACATGAAAGTAACAAGAAATAATACCCAGATATTACATGCCCAAAATTATGCACTACTAAATTATCTATTTTCTATCTAATGTTAATGTACATTAATATTCTTTTTAAAATTTTCTGTAATAGGAAACATTTAAGAAGCAAAATGGACACTAAGTGTCCAAGAGCAAACTACCCAGAGAGAGAATGAGGGACGTTATGGATAAACTTTCACAGATTTAGAAGCACACAATTATTTAATGCTGTGGGCAGAACAAAATACACAAACAGTCATTAACTGACTGCAGCAATAACTAGCATTTAAGATAACATGTATTGATCTTTTACAGTCTCAAAGAGAAAGTAGACTGAAGATTGGGGACAATTAATATTTATCAGTGACCCTGTTATAAAGGTGCACAAACCGCTCTAGCTTCTTGAATGCACAAAGAACAAGGTTGAAAGTGGAGGCCCAGCAAAAGCTGTGACTCAAGGACCCTGTAGCCAAGAAAGTAGATAAGAGCTTTAACTAGGAGAAAAAAATAACTAAATAAAACCCTTCTGATGAAACACATCTCACCATAATTGAGGTGAGATTTTCATATAAAGGTATCATATCAAAATTTGATGTACTCAAGAGTACTACTCCTAAACAGAAACCATAATTTAAATTCTATGAATACAGTGGTGTTATGGCTTGTGCCTAGCTGTCCCCACAAAGCCTCAGGTGTTCGTAGGTGGAGCTTTTCAAAGGTGTCTGGATCTCCAGTGTGTGATGCGGTGGATGAAGTGTGTGATTCTGGGATCCTGGGATCAAGGATGTGTGATTACTAAATTAGTTCACTTGTTGGTTTGGCATAGTTCTGGGTGTGGGTAATGGGAAGGTCCCCCCTGGGTGTGAGTGCTGCCCGCCCTAAGGGTGTGAAGCTTGGGCAGAATATAAAGGACAAAAAGAGCACTGCGGTGGTCCCCTGCTACTCCTTCACTAATTTGCTGCTTTGCTGCCTTCTGCTCACTGCAAACTGTTTCTCTTCTGTGATGCCCATCTTCCATGACTTCCTACATTAGAGACAGTCAACTATGAACTGAATCTCTATAATCATTGTACAGACAGAGAGGAGTTGCTGGAACTAGAGGGAGTTTTGCAGCACCTTCAGGAGACAAAGGAAGCACAATAAAGAGCTGCAGGGATGGCCACCAAGGGAAGCAGGCTGGGAATGAAGGACTCTACTTCCTCTGAGAATCACTGGAGGCCAAGTGCTTGACCAGTCCTAGTCTATGCCCCGCAACTCTGAACCAACTGAAAATGTCTGATAGTAGGACAGAAACAACATCAGTGAAATCTAACAGAAACCTGCTTGCAGAGAGGACGATATATTTTTGCACCTCAGTGGGGTTTTTTTCTGTTCTTTTATTCACTTTTTCTCTATCATTTCTCTCACTTTTTGTGTTTCTCTTTTTACTTTCTTAGTCTCTTTTCATCATATCTTTATAGAGAGAGAAAAAGAAAGAAAGGTGGAGAGAAAAAGAGACAGGAGAGAGGGGAGAGAGAGAGGGAGAGAGAGAGAAGAGAGAGAGAGAGAGAGAATGCCAAAAATATATACAGGAAATAAAAACCTTGCATAGATATTTTAATGCCAGGTTTATTAAGACATCCATGAGATTAGTAAAAGTTAACTTCGGCCTCTACAATTATAAGTACCCACAGTGGTGACTGTTACCTTCCAGACATTTATTAGCATGTTGAACTGCTCAGTGTATAGATGTTCTTTGGCAGATATATGAGTATATGTCTATATGTCTCAGAGAATAAATTTGTGTTTTAGTTTTAAAGGTTCACTTTGGGGGAGCTCTGGTCCTCACTCTGAGCATTGCTTCCTGGCTCTGGAGGGGAAGATGATGCACTGCCAGTCTCCTGGAGAAGCTTGCTGCATTGGCTTCCCTGATGGGAACTCGGCCATCTTTGTTCATCGAAGGAGCTCAGGACCTCACTGTTGCTGAGGATAGCTATGGTACCCTTTGGGGGAGCTCTGTTTCCTCTGAGCATTGCTTCCTGTCTCCAATGCAGGTTCCTGAGCCTGCTGGCACAGATCCTTCATCCCGCTGGCACAGACTTTCTAGATTCCACCACTGACCTCTGGTCCTGCCTGGCACAGATCCATGAAATAGGTCTGCATGAGATATTGTTATAGGCTCTGGACCTCCAGTTGGATTCATGGGAGGCATTGTTACGTGCTCTTTCTATTCAGCTGGGTTCGTGTAGGACAATTATCATGGGATCTAGGCTTTCAGTTGGATTCCTGGTCTATAGCGTGTGGACAGGTTTACTGCACTCTCTTGTATAATTCTTTGGCTGACTATTATAAATAATCTTATAAAATGTGTACTGTATTATATTGTTCACCTTCAAAATATCCCCCAAACCATAACCGTAACCAAAAGAAGAAAAGAAAAAACCCCACATAAATGCAATTAGAAGTGAAAAAGGTGAAATTGCAATGAACACTGCCAAAATCCAGAGCATTATAGGACACCATGTCAAAAGCTTATTCCAACAAGTTGAAGAACCTAGAAAAAATGAGAAGTTCCTAGAGTAGACACACATGTATTACCAAAATTGAACCAAGGAGTGAAAACTAAATAGGCCAAAAGCAGACAATGAAATAGAGGCAGTAGAAGAACCCTACCAAGTAAGAAAAGGTAGGATCTGATGAATTCACTCCCAAAGTCTATCAGAACTTCACAGAAGGCTTAACACCAATACTACTCAAATTCTTGGAAAAAACTGAAAGGAAATGAGTGCTGTCAAAGTCATTTTGGAATCTAAAATTTCCTTGGTATGAAAACTTAACAACGTTTCAACAAAAAAAGAAAGAAAAAGACAAGCTAGTCTCCTTAATGAATATAAATATGAAGGTGCTCAACAAGATACTCGCCAGCAGAGTGAAACAAACCATTAAAAAGAGTGTGCGTAATGACCAAGCTGACTTCATTCCAAGAATATAAGGATGGCTTAACATACAAAAATCAATAAATCTAATACATCATATAAACAGAAGCAGGGAAAAAGTTACAGGATCATTTTGGTAGATGCAGAGAAAGCATTTGACAAAATTAAATATTCATACATTGTAAAAATGATGAATATAAGTATAGAAGAAACTTATCTCAAAATCATAAGAGATAGGTATTATATCCCTTATCTGGCAACATCATACTAAATGGCAAAAACCAAAAGCATTTTCTCTCAAAGTAGAAACAAGACAAGGGTATCTAGTCTTACCAGTTCTATTCAACATATCCCTTGAAATTTTAGCCAAAGCAACAAGGAGAGGAAAAAAGAAATTCATAAAGGAAAGGAAGAACTTAAACCATCCTTATTCATAAATGACATAATTCTTTGCATAGAATGCTCAAAATAACTCCACCCTGAGGTTCTTACAGCTAATAAATACAACCCAGTAAAATAACAATACACGAAATCATTATAAAAGTGTGTTCTTTTATGCCAAAAATGAACTCACAAGAAAGAAGTTAGGAAAGCAATCCCATCTACAATAGCCCAAAACACTTAAAAATCTTGAAATTATCATAACCGGGGAAATGGAAGATCTCAATAATGGAAATTATACTACCTCAAGAAAAAGAAATCAAATAAGACAATAGAATATGAACAGATATGCCCTGTTACTAAATAGGTAGAACCAATATTGTCAAAAGGGCCATATCAGCAAAAATGATATATAAATGTAATGCAATTCCACTCAAAAGGTTAACAACATCTTTCACAGAACTAGAGAAATCTATAAAATTTATATGGCACCAGAAGATACCCAGACTAACCAAAGCAATCTTCAGCAAAAAGAGCAAAGGCAGAAGACATTAGAATCCTAGATACAAGTTATATTACAAAGGTACAGTGGTAAAAACAGCATGGAACTGCCATAAAAATGGACACATTAATCAAAGGAACAGAACTGAGGATACAGAACTCCCATGTGCCTTCAACTATCTGATCTTCAAGAAAGGGGTCAAAAACATATGCTGGAGAGAAAATATCTTCTTTTGAAAATAGTACCAGGAAAAATCAATATTTACATACACCAAAATGAATCTAAACCTGTATCCATCAGCCTGTACCAAAATCAAATCAGGAGGATTAAGGTCCTAAATAGAAACACTAAATCAAGATTTAGTGGTAATAAATTAAGATAAACTTGAAGACATAGGTGTAGGAAATGACTTTCTCAACAGAACTTCAATTACAATACATAGCACCAAGAATCAATGAGTAAGATTTATCAAATTAAAAAGCTTTTGTACAGCAGAAGATACAAATAACAGAATGCAGAGAAAACCCATGGAGTGGAAAACAATTGATAGCTACTCCTCAGACAAAATTAATATCTAAATGATATAAGAAACTAAAGAATTGCATAAAAGACTCAGGCAAAAAATAGACAACTGAAATGAATAAGCACTTCTCAAAAGAAGAACTAAAAATAGCCAGTAAGTTTATGAAAAAATAATTTCAGCATATTAGGCCCCTAGAGAAATGCAAATCAAGTACTGAGGTTCCACCTTACTCCAGAAAGAACGACTACCCTCAAGAACTAAAGTAAATAAATAATAAAAAAATAAAAATAATAAAAGGCAAAACTGTGGAGAAAAAAGAAACATAACTACTATGGAAATCAACATGGAGATTCAAAAAAAAAAAAAACCTAAAAATAGAAATCCTTTGACCCAAATAGACCTCTTTTGGGTATCCTCCCCAAAGAATTAATGCTATCATCTTACAGTGACACTTTGCAACCCTTGTTTAGAGCAGCACAAGCAACAACAGCTACATTCTGAAAATGGCTTCTGCACCCGTCAACAGGAGAAAGGCTGAGGTAAGAGTGGCACATACATAGGTAGGTATAGCTACAGAGTATGCAGCACTAAAGGACACAAATGTGCAGCATTCATTAGGGACATGGGTGGGTTCTGAGACCATAATGCCAGTTAAAAGAATCATTCCGGAATATAGACTATCACATGGTTTTCTTACATGAGAAATCCAAAGTATAAATAATTTAAAGAGGAAAATACGAAATGGATGATAGGAAGTGGGGTGGCTGACTTTTAGAGATGGAAAGGGGTTCTGGGAATGGGCTAAGACAGGGTGGTGGGGAGGGGGGAGGGAGAGGGGAAGTAAGTAAGACTAACGTGATATGTATGCATACCAATTCCCCATGAAGAATATATTTATCATGTATCTCAAATACATACTAATAAAAGCAATACATTAAAAAGAAACATTCTTTATTTTTTTTAATTTAAAGAGGAAAAAATTTAAATGATACAGAATTTCAAAACAAGATGATAAGAAATTAACAATGGTTGCTGTAATTCTTATGGTTATCTTCAAAGTAGCTGTTCAGACTACCAGATATAGGCATGCAAAATTGATCAAACATTAACTTTTCCTTTCAATAAACCAATAAAAATTCATAGCACAATTATTTTAGCTATCTTGAAAACATCCCAAATGCCCATCAGCTGAGGAATGGACAAAAAAGATGTGTTATTTTTATACAGTGGAATATCACTCAGCTACAAAGAAAAATAAACTTGAGGCTTTTATAGGTAAATGGATGCAACAAGAGACCATACCCATAAGTGAAATAAATCAACCCCACATGTGTAAACATCATATTGTCTCCCTAGTGTAAGACTGAAAGAGTAAATAAAATCCAAAAGGTACAATAGATATTGTGAAAGGGAAAGAAACTGTTCAAAAGAAAAGAACAACTGGGATGGGGGAAAGGAGAAAAAGGAACGAAGGAGGAAGGAAGGAAGGAAGGGAGGGAGGGAGGGAGGGAGGGAGGGAGGGAGGGAGGAGGGAAAGAACAGAAAGAAAGAAGGAAGAAAGAAAGAAAGAGAAAGAAAGGCAAAAGAAAGGTTTAACAAAATTTAAAATTAATTATCCATATGCAAGTTCTCTTCAATAGAGAAGGGAAGTAAATATTAAGGAAATAATATTAAGTAAATATTAAGTCAATATTACAGTATAGTTATTCCAGATAAATTTCATTTGCAATATTCCCTAAAGAAATTTGCAGAGTTATGAAAACACTTAACAGGGTATTTCCATGCATAGGCCTAAAAATCTTGCCATATTTCAACCTTCAAGGCATTGCACAAACAGATAAAGACGCTTAAGTTTCAGAAAAGGAAACACAGTCATTGGGGCAAAATAAAATGTTCAAGCTATTTCTCTCTGTGAACAAGCTTTTTAAACTTGGTTTCTCTCCCCTTTTTGCATATTTTCATTATGGTTGCCCAACAGCATTAAGCTTGGCATCTTTAGAAGACATAAACCTCTTAAACTTTTGTTGAGATGGCGGGTGTTGCTTCCTTTGATAAACAAAATTTTCTCCTTGTGGGGTGTGTGTTTCTCCTAAGGAATAACTTAAAGAAATGATTTAGCAGACTGCTAGTTTCAGAAAAATGGACATTTAGCGCAGCTGAAAAAGCCCACATATTTTGGTGAGAAATTAATAATATTTTTCTGGATGCAAGTTGTTTACAAAACAAAAGTTTTAAAGACTCAAAATGATCTTTAAGCAACAGAAAAGCATGCACAAATGGTACTAACTTTGAGTTGCTGAGATGTTTTTTCCATTGCTGCATTGATCTCAACAGCTGTAGGTACTTAAATTCTCTTCCTGGAGTTCCTGCACCCAACATTATGCGCAAGAGAAGGAGTAAAGACAATTATTACCAATTTTCCACAGAGCCACTTGAGGGAGCATAGACATTCTTCCTTCTGCCGCATTATTTCTCACTCACCAATTGCTACAGCTTCTCATAAAAAAGAACAGGAATAGTTATTAGGAAAAAATGAATTTTTATATATAAGAACAAAGGAAAGAAATGGTAAGAGAAAGAAAGGAGAGAAATATAAAGTTGAGCTAGTCTTTTTTCAATCTAAGAGTGTCTCAAATGACATATAATGAAAGGTCTTTGTAGGTTTGATTAGGTGTGTGTGAGCATTTATGGCACCTGTGCCCACAGGGGGCTGCTCCAGCAGCCAAATGGTGATGCTGGTGTGTAATTACAGAGCACTTAACTGCATTCAGACATGGTTTGTTTCTCTGATAATTTCCACTTTCATTGTTCAAGAGGCTGTGGACACTGCAGAAGCTGAGGTTCAAGTACCTGCAGCTGCTCAGATGAATGAATATTGTAGATGTTTTAAAAAGTTTCCAGTAGGAAGGCGGCTTAAGAGGAAAGTTTGACAGAAGTACATTTAAAATATTTTACTTGCTTTCCAAAGCTATAAAATCCTAAACCTATAAATGGATTGTTCTTTATTTCTCTTCTTCATTCCACAAGCTGACGGAGCTTTTTGCCACAACCTATAGAACCCATCTTTCACACATGCTATTAAATTCTCTGTGTGGAAAAAGCTACTTCGATTTACTACTCAACTGTACAGACACAGAAGCTATGTTGTCTGCACTCATGATGTATAACAAATATAGACATTTAAAAATGTGTTAACCTACTCTGAACAACTTTGTTGAAGATACTAATATGTAATGTAACAACCACTATCATTCTGTTTTGAAACTCTGTATAATTTTTATTGTTTCTGCTTTATTTTGTTTTTGCCTGTGCTGTTATTTTGTTATTTTTTATTCTCATTACAGTAAAAAAGTGCTCACCCATTTATGTGAAAGGAATAAAGGCATTCCAAAAGAGAGAGTACAGCATGGCCAAATCTGAACACAAACATGTTTTCAACATGTTTTCACTTCCTTGAACGTGCCCCCGCAACGAAAAGTCTTAGATGTATTATTTATTTGTGTTTCACTCTTTTTTAAAGTTTGGAACATCGAAAGATAGAGAGGGGAAAAAATAAACCCTAACGTATTTCCATTTCAGAACCATGGACAGGGTGAGTCTGGGGATTTTTTTTTTTTTCTTTTTAGGATTGTTTCACCAAGGCAATTTATTTACAAACAACGTTGTCTGATCAATTATTGTTGCTCTTCTAATTTTACTGCCTTTTACAAATAACATGTTCAAATCAACATTAAAATTAGGAACATTTTCTAAATTGCCAGAATACAAAAATTAAGTGTTATGCAAATTTGTAGTAATTTCAGTCTTTATCTTCTTTTCTGTGTGTTTTCACACATGCATATGTGTGTAGATGATATAGAGATACAGGGGTGCATGAGATATAGCGTTATGGTATTGATAGGGCTTAGTTGAGTTCTCCTAAAAGATACAAGTGTTGATGACTTGGTCCCTAGTACAGTGGTGTGGGAAATGGTGTGGATCTTTAAAGGGCAAGGACTGTGAGCAGTACTTTGGTTAGTTGGAATGAACCCTTGGGAGTAAGCTATTTCTAGTGAGACTCTGGCTAGTTCTCAAAGAATGACACTTTATGAAAGCTTGAACCTGACCCTGGGTCACTCTCTGGCTCTCTGATTGGCAATATGATCTCTCTCTCACACCTTCCCAACTGGACAGCATGAGGTTCCTAACAGAACCAAGCAGATTCCAACACCATGACCTTGAACCTCCAGAACCATGAGCTAAATAAACTTCCCTTCTTGATAAAATTAGCCTACCTTTGGCATTTTCTTACAGTGACAAGACCCATATTAAAATGAAAAGATACATAGGTGATGGCATAACACAAATGGGTAAAATATTACCAATTTATAAAAAGGACTAAGTATAAAAATATTTCCAAATAAAAAGTTTTAAAACTACCATTAAAAAGTTTTAAAACTACCATGCCCTCAACTTATATTTCTAGACCTTTTATTCACACATACCTCATGCCCTAATCAGATAAAATTATTCATAATCTCCTTAAATGAAAGTGATCCCCTGTAGTCTACATGACATTGCTACAAATGATGTATGAAGTCCTCAACTCAAAATATTTTCCTTTGATCTCTAGAGGCAAATGAAGTATTTCTTTACAATGTGGAATGATTTTTATATGGCTGTCATATTGGAATAAAATTTCCAAAACAACGAGGTTGTATTTTGTATGATCTTGAGTACGTTACTTAGATTCTGATGGCTAAATTTCCTTGTTTATAATACAGCAATAATCCTGATCATAGGGATACTTTAAGGCCTAAGGTGGGTTAAATTATGTAAAGTACTCAGAACCACGTGAGAAACAAGAGACACAACATAATGTTAGTTAGTTGGTAGTGGTGGTGATAGTAGTGATGATATTGATAAATAGAATATTAAGAAAAAAGTAGCAAAATAACAGGAGTAAGAGGGACCATAGATATACTAGACAAAACATTGTAGAAATTTATTAAATATTTTCAGGGAGATGAATGAGTTATCATCAATTGCACAGTTATAAGATTGCAGGGATGCAATAATGAATGTCTCATCCACACTGGTAACAGTGTAGATAAAGAGAAAATTAGTTTGAAACACTTTTAGATAGAGCAATATAAAATGGTAATCAAGAGACTCTGGTGTGAGAGAAAAGGAATGAAATCGGTCATGGCATCATGGTAGGACATTCACAAGGCCATATTTGGGGGAATAGCATCACTTTGCCTACTGACACTATCTCCATCAAATAATATGGGCCAGCTTCCAACTGGGTTCAGTTACTTTTTTCTGTGTTATAAAAGACATTTGTTTTAAAGATATATATATATATATATATATATATATATATATATATATATATATATCTCAGTATGTAGTTATAGCTATATATTAGAAAGAGCCCATATCAAAGGTGGGATAAAATCACGTAACCATATTATGAACTTTATACTGAGGCCCTTGAACAAGAGTGGAGTTAGAGAAAAATGTAATAGTTGAAGACTTATTATTCTCAACATTAATTTGATTATATCCTATATGAGTTTCCATAGGAAAAAAATGAATATGCACAACCTCTAATGCCAGTATTCTAGGATGTTGAGGCAAGAGGATCACAAGTTCAAGTCCAGCCCAGGCAATTTAGCTCAATTGTCTCAAAATAAAAATAAAGAAAAGAGTTGGGCATGTAACTCAGCATGAAGGTCGTGGGTTCAATGCCCAGCAGCACAAATAGACAGGTGGACAGGTAGGTGGGAAGATGAATAGATTATATGATGAGGGCTAGATGACAGATAGATAAATAGATAGGTAATGGATAATGGGTAGATAGGGTGTGACCCTGGCCTCAAACCCTGTTTTATCATAAAAAGGGACTGACTTCTGTATATCAATGTTAAGTAAATAAATAAACTGAGAAATACAACTGAATTATCTGTTAATATTGTTTTATTAAAAAGTCCACAATTAGAGCACTTGTAATAACACAAAACATTTAAAAGCAACAAAGGCAGCCCTGAAAGAACTTTTCTGGAAACACAGAAAAATTTGGCCTGGATAGAACTCACGGTGCCCAGTAGGACTCAGTAGATCAACCAGATCTGTCAACTGCAGTGGATTACTGGGACCTCCAAGTTATTGCAGAGTTAGCAAAGAGAGTGAATGGCACAAATCTAAGGATCTCACCTGGCCCAAGATAAAGTCAAGGAAAATAAACAAGAGTATAACCACGCAGTGTTTTCTACCACCTGCCAACATACTGCCATAAAACAAACCTGGAGAAAAGCATCCTGTATAAAAATCTATAATCTAAAGTTCTTGTCATATTTTTCAAATTCAGTATCATGGACTGAAAAATGATTTGCCCCAGATAGGTGAGAATCATTATCAGAAGCAATATATAAACATCATAATGGAAAAGTTCATAAATTACATCTATATTTCATTTTACCCAATTTTATAGTCCTCTGCCCTGAATGTGACCTCAATGCAGCAGATACTATTTAAAAACAACGACAAAAATGTGTTTGCAGCACAGAGAGCTCAGAAGACAGAACCGCAGCATGCCTGTCTTGATCATCGTTAGTCAGCACCATAAAATGTTAACTCTAAGGAAGTTCACAGATAAGCCGAGATCACTGAATATAAAGCGTCAACAAATGGGAGAAAATCTCTTGAAGAACAAGCTACTTAAGAAGGACTCTAAATAAGATTTTGCAAAAGCGACCAACAATTTAATTGTGAAAGATACAGATAAGGTACTATAGAGTGAACCCCAATAAAGTTTCGTATCAATCTTCATCTATGGGAAACAAAGTCAGGAATCATTTCCTTTAGATAGAACATGGCTCGGGTGATTTAAGAATGAAACTGCGACGTCTGTTTCTCTATGCTGCTTTTCTGCCACTGTACTGCCTGTAGTGGAAGAGACTCTTGGAGTCCACGTTGCGAGATTTCCGCATAGCCTCAGCAAAAAGTTTGGTCACCTGCAAAGAAAAATGTTAAAAATCTTACCAACCCACATGAGATGGAAGTGAAGTTGAAAGAATCGGGAGTGAAACGTCACAAATATCTGCTTGCAGTTTTCAAAGGGGCACGAGATGAAAGGTATGATTACTTTTTTATTTCATAGGGATTTTCGCCCATGTCTCAGACTTCACCATGAATAAGTTTATTTCTCCTGTCCCATAGGATTTGAAATGGACTTGGGGAAAAAACAAGATGGACAGAAAGTCAATGAGTCTCAAATCTGTGAATCTTTCTGGGTTAAATTTGCCGAGTCATGTATAAATGAAACTAAATATAATTCATATAATCATTTTCTGTGAATTGGACAAGCTCTTGTGCTGCATCTGGACTTCCAGTTATTAACCTGCTGTTATTATGTGGTGTCTGTCATTTAGAAACAGAAGTAAAGAGTTTGTATCTTTAACCCATTCCACACTATCACTTTTTATTCAAAGTATAACTGAATGGGTAATAAAAGAGCCAAGGCCATTCATGGCTTTAGATCATCTCAGCCGCTTGATCACCAGCTGTCCCGTGTAGGTTGTGACCTACTGTGTTGACATTATTACTGTAAGATTCTATTAAAAATTCTCCTTTAAAAGAATTGACATCTGTTATGTAATGATGACAGTAAATGTCATTATTATGTACTACAAACAGGTACTCGTAACAATTAAAAGTAAAAAACACCCTAAATCCCTCTCTATTCTGACTGCTACGAGGTGGGGAAAGAGAGATACGCGTGCACTGATTAACTCTTCTGGGGATGCCCAGAAATGAAGCCCACATGCAGCCTGACTACAAGGGAAAAATCATACCTGAAAATTAGTGAGGAGAGCAATCCCACTGTCAACAGCTGTCCTTCGAATCACGTAATTATCATGGATAAACTTAGTGTTGTTGTTGGGAAGATTAATGACGAGGTCAATACTGCCATCTTTTATCAATCTGGAAGAACAAACAAATAAATAAATACTTACCAGTGAGGTAATGATTTGTATTTTATATTTTTAAAACTACTAGCTAATTATCCTCTTAGCCATTTAAATCAATGCCATGCTGAGGTGACTCCCACCTGCCCTCTTCTATTACCAAGTAGATCAAATTATTCTCACATGGGGATTATAGTTATTATTTTGTTCTTGGAAGAATGCTAATATGTTTTTTCCTCTTCAATATGCTATCTGATCATACTAAGAATTGGTAATTTGATAGATATTTACTTTGTTTCTTTCACAAAGAAGTGAAGCCTCTCATTGAAGAACCCTCTGTGATCCCACCCCTACATTACATTTACTTCTCTACCTTTTTCCTAGCCCTTCTTAGTAGATGCTACGAAAATCCAAGTCACCTGATTTTCAATTAAACCACTGCAAATTCTTGTTGAGCTGCTACAGTGTAAGAGACATTTAAATATCAAAAATTTGAAGTAGTTGTTTATCATTTTACAAAGCTCTAAAGCCAGGGAGCTTATAACATCCTGGGAAGTTTGCTAAGGTCTGTACACAGTGCCATTTTTAATTAGTTTGATAGTAATTTATAGGCTGACTTCTTAAAAGCCTTAACACACAGGTTATTGCATAGAATTTGGCACCGCATCACCACTGGATAGTTATAACATCCTGGAAAAATTGAGAAAATTCCACAATGTACTCATGCCACATAGTTTTGTAAGTGTTGATACATTAATGATCTGGAAGGTTCACACAATGTGCTGAAATAATGTCTTACAAAATCTAATGATGATATGGCCTGAAGCACTATAAAACAACTTGATAAGGGGTGGCCACTTAGGTAATCCAGTGAATGACATTACCATAGTTCTCCACACCATTTCCTGAATCCAGAAAGCTCTCAGTAAAGTGACTGAATCATTGATCCATTGTTGTGCAACCTCACTGAACTGTACATGACCAATATTACATATACCTCATACTGCACACACACATATATATACACACACACATATATATATATATATAAAGCTTGATCTGAAATATACAGTGTGATACTTTTATTTGGATCTATCAAGGAAAGCATTTTTATCAGGAAATATTTTAGAGATGTTTCCATAACGCCACATATCCAGGTGATAGTGCATGTTCTATACTAATAGCAATTCATAACAGTCAGCCTTTACTATCATCCACAAGTGTATTCATTGTTAAACTGAGTAAGGTGAAACATTTGTATCGTGCCAGCCAACACAATCAACCCTCTATGTATTGTTGAGCAACTCAGAAAACAGTCCGTTCAGCTCTTACTTTCTGATGGAAGAAAGACTGGGATTCTGTCCTTCCTGAGATGGCCATGCCACTGGGGTGGCAGGGACATTGTTGGCATTCAGCCAATCTGATGTGGCTTCTGTGGCAAAGAGCTGCATTTAAAAATGGAAAATGAGTTACTCTATCAGAGGGAATAATTTTGTAGAACCAAAGAACCATTGAGAGCACAAAGGAGAAACTGAAAAACACCAGAAATAATACTGTACCCAGAGTACAGACTTGGACTCAGAATTCAGAAGCCTGGACCCTCTATCAACATTGAAGGAAGAAGTTAAGAATGTCAGTTGTAATTGCTTTTGTAGAAGAGAAAAATAGAGAATTATTCAAGGCTTAGAAATTTTTTAATCAGGTCAAGAGAACCACATGGCCACAAGCCAGTCTGAGCCACGGGAATAATTTTACTTTACTGAACCTGGCTTCGTATGGAAGTACTCATTCTGAAGAAGCTGTGCCTATAACAACTGAATAGTATGATCTCATATGGAAACAGGAAAGTAAAAAGGAAAAATATATAGAACTGATCAGAATTTAGCCCTGATTATGCTTCAGCTAAACTAAGTTTTTAGTTGACAATTTCTATTGAGTTTATAATAACCTTGTTAAAACATAAAGCTAGTTTTTTTCTATTTTATTCAACTGAAGACTTTATTTTTAACAGGAACACCAAAGCCAGTCTTTACCAGGGCCTGTGCTGTGGCACAGGGGGGCCAGCACATAGAGGGGAGGCCTCCTAGACTAAGCTAGAAAAGAGGCTGGGGAGTGCTGCTTCTATACCAGGGAATCTTCTGGAAGTCTAGCTGTGAGGGTTGCACAGGGCTGAAAACCAGGGAATCTTCTGGAAGGCTAGCCATGAGGGTTGAGTATGTAAATAAGGAGCTCAGGTCCCTTCCCGTTCTTAAGGGTTCCCACCCCTGTGCCCCCTCCCTAAGTGGAAAAGGGAGCGGTAGCATCTGAAGTAGCGGGAGTGGAGAAGGGGTGTTGCTCTGGCTGGCTGCACTCATACTGAAGTTTTGAAACTATAAAATTAGTTAGACTTGAAAAGACATATTTTGAGCTATTTCTGTTCCTGCATCTGCAGTATTTTGTTTTGCGGGCAAA
Source organism: Dinomys branickii (assembly GCA_004027595.1). NCBI lineage: Eukaryota > Metazoa > Chordata > Mammalia > Rodentia > Dinomyidae > Dinomys > Dinomys branickii. The sequence continues at coordinate 140,722 of PVLD010000430.1, read as the reverse complement.
TTTCAAGACTGAGAGAAGCTACGTGAATAATAGTTAATAATACAGCTTACCTTAAAACCTTCATTGTGGAGTTGTTCTGCCACACCAAGGAATCTTGGACGGAACGATTGCTGAAAAGAAATTTGACAAAATTAACTCACTTGATATACAAGATTCTTATTTAGTCATATGCAGTGTAGTGTTGCTGTCATGAAAGACAGTGTGGTATGTTGCTGAGTGCTTTATATTCAAAGATGATACCATTTTGTCCTTTTATCTGCCTGGAGTGTTTTCATTTATTCTCTGATGTAGATGAAATTCCATTCACATTCTCTGCTTTTTGCCTTCTACCTTAAACCCCTTCCTTCCTTACTAAACCCACTCGGTTTTGTAGGGTTAGATCCATCCCTATTCTGTGCAGATACTTTGTCTGGTCAGGGAGAATTTCAAAGACACCTGGCTTAGGACCTGAACACCAAGTCTCCCTAGCTGGTTGTTTCTCCTGCTCTAGTTGCTGAGTTCTAATTGTTGTATGGCCTTCAATAACAGCCAACTCTCCTAGTGGCTCATCCACAGGTCTCTGCAATAAATCAGTCATTTGAAATTCAATTTTGCAATTACTGTAAGGTAAGAAAAGATTGTAGTTAAAGGCTAAATACTGGAGTCACTAAGTTACATTTCAAACTTGCCGTTCACTCATTGTGTGTACTTAGAAAACCCAATGTCTGAGTCGTCTTCATTTCTAAGATAGTGATGACAGTATTATTTTTCCATTCTGAGGGCTCAAAAATCATTAACCTCTGGGACCTTGAAGAACTAAGCCTCTCTACCATCTTTTAAAGACAGTAGCACTTCTTCACAGGTTCAACAAGCCAATTTATAAGTAAACAAGAATCGTCAATTCTATACCTTAGCAGGTTAAGCCAATAATAATACTCAATAAATATAAATTATTATTATTTAAATAATTGTTCTTTTCAGACTTTCAGAGACTAAATTCCTCTCCCTGTATCTTAGCTTCCAACCCTGGTTCCTCTACCAGCTGATGCTCTCAAAACCAAAACCAACTTCCCTGTCATATATTTACAGGGAAGCTTCATGCAGGCTTCCCCTATATTCCAGCTCCCCGGCCAGAAGCTTTTGGCAATTAATTTCTGTGTCCTTCCTAGAGCCCCAGGCTTCCCCAGACTCTTGTGCACTACTCTCCAGGCTTCACTGCTTTTGAACATTCCTACTGTTGAAAACAGCTAATATTTGCAAGACAGTAGTTAGGATAAAAAAAAAGAAAGAAAGAAACCTCAGTGACCTACCCAAAGATCAAACCCTGACCTTGACCTCATCAATGAGACTGTAAGTAAATGAACTAAAGAGAGTATTTAAAATCATATGTACTTGGAAACATATTAGTTATTCTATAAATGGAACTATTTGTTTCTGTCATAAGTTTTTAAAGAGATGATATAAAGTGTTAATTTAGTAAATGCCTTGTTATCTATTTAGAAATCATGTCAATGATGGTCCAAAAAAAAAATTGGGGATATGATCTTATTTCAGAGCCATAAACTAAGAATGGTGATAAATCACACTGAGATTTTGGCACAATTTTGATAATGTTCAGCCTATAAAACTTCCTAATGTTTACATGCAGAAGTTCTTTGAGAATAGATCTAAATCCAAGAAAATATCCCCAAATCTGTGTTCACATACAAAGCTCTTTCAAATTCGGGCTCTTTCGATCCCAGAACGGCAGTTTTATGAGAGGGAACTGTTGGCAAATGGAAAAGATAGATGGAACAGGGTGAATCTTAGCTGAGGCAGGCTCAGGGGTTATTCATGACAGTCTTCTAGAACATGAATTGTAACCACGCCCAGGACATAGCTTTCTGCTTCTGCTCAGAATCAAACAGGAAGAAATGAACTTAGATACAAAAAGCTCATGGGTAGACATTAAAAAATAAAAAGATAAGTAAGAAAACCGGAGAATAACTCTCACTGAAATTAGGACAATTTAAAGAGGTATGTGGTACTCTCCTAAAAACACACTAGGGAAAGAATAGGAAATTCATGTGTTCAAGTTTGGTCCTGCCTAGAAATCAAGGGGCTCACCTGGAGGCTATTCTAGATTTTCTTTATAGTTTAAAGCTCCTCAGCATATAATAAATATACATGAATTTTTTAAAATGAGCCTTTGCATTTTGTTAAATTTTCCTAATAGGCAACATTATATTTTGAACTTCTGCTAAACACAGAAGAGACCTAAGGAAGCACCAAATCACTCTAGTAGGCTCAACATACAAATTTCCCAGCAAACTTATAGTCTTAGTGACTAATTAATGCATTCACCATGCACATAACTACTGTCAATCTCTTCAGCTTTGCTCTAATGAAATCACTGAAAATACGATGATAACAAATGATAACAAATTTCTCAGTACCATTTCCCAAGTAAAGTGGTTCTCGAGTTGTGCTTTCCAAGCCAATAACATCAGCATCAACTGGGAACTTCTTAAAAATATGAAAATATGGGCTCCACCCAGATGTATGGAATCAGGAACTTTGTGCTTGGATCCCAGCACTTAGTCATTCCACAAACCTTCTAGATGATTCTAGTGCACACTTAGCTTTAGAAATGGGACATAAGGGCCTGAAAAGACTATCTGTCATTTATTTCTCCATTTTAGGTCAAAATGCATTAACCTTGGCCGAATTCACTGCCAGAAATGTTACAGGAGGACTTCTAGAATGGAATTTTTTTCTTTGTCATTTTAAAATAAAATAAGTCAGAAAGTCCTCTCAGACCTGCAGACACCAGGCAGAACCTCATTATGGAGCTGTTTCTGTGCTGTCCCCCAAGTGGAAAAGATAAATATCCAACATGACAGTATTGGCAGTTCTCAGCCAGGGAACCACTCTGCCTTCTGGTCTGGGGTGCTGGCTCGCACAGACACATTACAAACTTCTATCAAATATGTATTGAACACTTGTGACATATAAAACAGCCTCTCTACAAAAAGAAATTACAGCTGTCAGCTAGTATCTGAGTAGCCTCAGATTTAAAAGCTGATTCAAAATACCTGTGTAAGAAACCATTTGTTGCTAAAGGTGAAAAGTACAAGCTGATTTATTTTCTTAGAAATGTTTATAAAGAAGACAGTCTTTAAAAAAAAAATATATATATATATATATATATATATATATATATATATATACCCCCAATGATCACTTTTACATTAATCCAACTCAGGGGGCAGAAAAGAAGCCAAGTTAATACCAAGTGATGCCTGTGGATTTTACAGGGACGTCTGGATCGACAACTCTATGGCTGTTCCTAATGATACTGTATTGAAGATAAAAGGTTATTCATGTCGCTTGGAGTTGTCTCTTCAAATAAAATGCTTGCTTTGTGTTTCTGAGCGGTGCTGAAGCCGCAGATGTCAGGGCTGTGCGTGCCACTTTGCGAGCATCACTGAATAGCCCAATCAGAGGGGAAAGAGCAGCAAGTGCCCTGGAGTTACTCTAGAGCCAATCATCGATTGTGAAAGAGTGTTCTAGAAAACCTCAAAACAAGCCAGGGTGCCTACTCATAGCAACTAAGAATAAATACTGATGGGATGAAAGGTAATTGTAACTACTGCAGGAATATCAAGGGTGATTCTGTTTGCCACATAAACCTGTATCAGATCTTTCCTACACTAGAAATGCCCCAGCATACTGATGTCTTCGGTAGAAACACAGTACCTCTTACAGTTGAGGTTATAAAATCTAAATCCTGATTCTTTTTTCCTCTTAGGTCATAGTTTTCCAAGACTAATGTTTGAAGTATTTCACACTTCTCCAGTAATTTGACCCATGAGATTTTACTTTAGAAGTGCAAAAAGAGAGAGCCCATACGGGTGAAGGAGTTGGGTGGGAAAGACAAGGGAAATAAGACAGAAAGATTGTCAGACTGTCACACAATGTGCGTGCCTACAGACACGAGCAAGCACACACAGTCCACTACTAAGCTTGAGAAGTAGCTCAAAACTGCCAGTTAGCAGTGCCTAGTTAAAACAACATATATTAAGCTTCCAACAATAAGATAAAAATGGTTTCAGCTTCAGGGTCACTTTTTCCTACACTCTATTATGTCTCTGGTCCTCCAATTTTATCTTGCAACCTGTAGTGCAGAATGAATGCATCAGCCCAAGTGCCCATCAACTGCTGAATGGATAAAGAAAAAAATTTTTAAGATAATGGAGTACCACTCAGTCATAAAGAAGGGTAAACTTGAGACATTTCTAGGTAAATGGATGCATCTTGAGACCATACTCTTATGTTGAATAAATCAGGTAAGTATTTGTAAATATTGCATTGGTTTTCTGGTGTGAGAAACCGAAAGTGTAAATAACCAAAATGTATAATAGGTATTGTGAAATGGGAAGAAAATGTACAAACAGGAAGGGGAACTAAGGAGGGGGAGGGGAAAGGAAGGAAAGGAAAAGAAAAACAACAAGAGGATAAGGAAAATGAAAACAAAGCCTTTGTAGATAAGGAGAGGAAGAGGGCTTGAAGGGAAGGGAACATGGAAAAAAAGGAGAATCAGGTTACGTCACGTACAGGCGCAAAATCCCTGTGATGAATGTGATCGTGTATATCTAAAAGGTATCAATAAACTTAATTAATTAAAAAATGAATGAGCCCAATTTTGAACATAATAATATGCAACATAATAACCATTGTTAATTTCCTATCATCCTATTTTGAAATTCTGTATTGTTTTTATTGGGGTTTTCTTTTGTTTCTTAAAAAAAAAAACGAATGAGTCAAGTTATCCTCATTAAATTTTTCTACTCATAGCAGGCTTTTGGGTCAGAGGAAGGAAAAAAGACCTTATTTCAAATGGGACAGATAAGAACCACTGATGATGAAGAAATTAACAGCAACAACATTGGTTACCAATGTTCTTCTGTGAATGTAGTCTACATAGCGTCATGCTAAATGACCATGTTAAGTGCAACTGTAGACTTTCTTTCTCAGAATTTCATTACATAATTCAACATCAACCAGATGCTTTCTGGTGTGCTTATTGGACTTCACTCCATTTATATGTTAGCAGTATATTTTATGCTCTTTTCAGTTTTGATTTTATATGTTTGCAAGAGTTTATATGAATTCTTCTGACCAAGTGAGATTATGTTAAATAAAATGTTTTGTAAAGGGTATAATGTACCCTTAACCACAGAGCCTGGATTATTTTACCGGCGATTGTCATGCAGCTTGGGTAAAAAGTTGAAATTTGCTTTGTTCCCATTCTAGCTAAGAAGATATTCAGTGAGTTTTATAGCTATTAACTGTCTAATCAGTAAAATGTGCCATGTTTTTTGGTCAGTTCTCAGAGTAGAATTGTTTAAAAATCACTCCTAATGAAAATCTCACAGACAGTAGTGGAGAGACCATGCATCCGCTATTAGGGACGGCAGTTCTTCCTTGTGCTCCAGGAAACGTGATTCTTGTACGCCTCTAGGGGTTACAGTCCAGCCGGTCACTTTTTCCACAGATACAAATACTTCCTTAAGTAATTTCATTAGGAAATGCTCTTTAAATTTTACACTTAAAATATATAATTTTTACATCGCTAACATTTTGCATTCAGACACAGAATTTCTTTCCAAAGTTCACACACAGTTATTGAAACCCTGATTTCTTTTAAAAAAGAAAGCGATGCACGGAAAGGTGAATTTGAACGGCTATCACCTCATTGCTTTAAGAAAACTCTTTTAATCCCTACAAAAACCCCCATTTTCCCCTACAAAGCAAAATTCTAATGCCAAAATCATACAAATACTTTATAGGGATCAAATTAATTTTTGCTTCACATTTCCCTCCAGCACTGGAAGCAAACAAGGCACCATTTTATACATCACTGCCTTCTTAAAGTGGTATTTTAAAATGTTAGCGCCGTTATGATTAGCTGGGAAGATGAGGAGCAAGGGCATGGTCTCTTCTGAATGGCCCCCAGGTCTCCATTAAACTTTAAGCCTTACCTGGAATTTGGGCAAATATTCTCATACTTGGGACTTAATAATACTTAATACACATTTACTGCATAATGAGTCACTCATACGACGGGATCTGTCTCTAAACTGCCATTAAGCTTCCCAGTTGCCAGGCAGCTTGTTAGCTTCTGCTTTAACTACTCACCACTGCCCTTCTGCGCCTTTATGAAGCAAAAGCTCAAGTTACTCTCTGCGGGAATTTCTCCAAAGGCCCTGTCCAGCCTCCTTTGTCTAATTTGATACTATTAAGACACCTTAATGAGGCAGCACTGTTAACAATCACCCACTGGCTTGAGAAAGCTGGTACTGTTCAAATTATATTTTTATTGATTTTTACATGACCATGTAGGGTTTGAGCTTATTAGAAGCACAGCAGGGGTATTATATAAGACAACCTATTGTTTTCATAGGACCCCAAAATTTTTAATCTCAGATGAGAGTAAATGACCAGTTAAAAAGCATATGATTTTTTCCTGGAAATTTATAAACAGAAGGGTTTGTACACTTGCAACAATCAGTCCAAAGGTTATTAGATATTTGCTTTCCACGGTTTCACCCTGATTTACATTTAACCTGCAATGATAAAACAATAATACCCCTTTAAATAGGATAAATATGTTCATTTATAAGGACTTCGCTCTGCTTTGACTTAGAAGGCTTACTGTGATCATTAACCCCACATGGCAGCTTCACTGGATTAGGAAACCTCGCAGATCAGTCGATCACACTCCTGGATGTATTCTGGTAGTCACAGAGGCGTGGCCTTGCCTACTGTCTGTTGTCCCTCACTATTTCTCTCTGACGCTATTCCCCTGCTTTGCTTCCTACTCCCTGTGAACTAAGCAGCTCTGACCCACCAAGCCTTTCCATCATGAGACTCCTTGGACTCCTAACCTCTGAAACTTGAGCTAAATTAAACATCTCCCTTAAGTTGTAGGTGTCAGGTGTTGTGTCCTAGCAACAAAAAGCTGACTGATACGCTTACCAAACATTTCCAAGAACTTAGATGATATTCTATGAAATATTTCTTAAGCCTATTAACTTACTGCCCTTTAATAACATTCAACGTGGAAAGTCAAAGTGAGAAAATTCCTCAAATAATTGCCATTTCTGCAGTCCTGATTCCTGGGTACTTAGTACAGTTGGAAGTATGAAGGGTGGACCAGCAGGAAGTGTTCCAGTCACTCAGAGTGTGTAGCCCTGTGAATACACATGAACACACACCACTTACCTGGATTCCAATCAGGATGCCCTTCTGAGGTAATTTGAACCCAGTAGAAAGCATCGCCTTTAGGAAGGCTGTGTGAATTCCTTCACCAAAGCAAGCCACCTGTTTAGGAGTAAATGAAAACATAAAACAAGGAAAGCAAATAACCATCAGCTACATTCAACCAAAAAAAGCAAAACAAAAATCAGAAATAGAAAGCAATTTACTCGTAGGCTACTTCCCTAGATTTTACCGATGTTGCCCAAAGGCCGTGCAATTCAAAACTAGGGATGAAAAGGCTGGCCAGGGCAGATGTATCTTATGTTTTTAATTAAGCATAATGAATGGATAAGCAATTCTTTTTCTATCCAACAGCACTCAGTGGAGCCACAGACTGGATACTGCTGCCAGTTGTTTGGATACAAATCACAGCTTCTGGCCCATAATGTGGTGAACTTCCGAATGTTAATATGACTTATTGTTTAAATAAAAGTATATGTTATAAATACTATGCAGTAGAGTATGAATTCACAGGTCAGTAGTAGAAATGACTAAGTGCGACCAATTGGTTGGGAGTCATTTCATTCAGCTTATGAGAAAGCCTTCTGAGAAATTCAGTCACTCCATGAAAATCCCAAAACAGCTCGTTCCTTCTTTATCATTTTCATAAACTGAACCAAAATAACCTGCAACTAGTCCAAAATGCCACAGAAATGGTCCAAACTAACATAAAATGTTAGTATTTACAGAGATTTCATCTACAGTAACTGCTACGAATAGAACTACAAGTCAAATAACCAGCATAACCAGAGGACAAGTGGTAGAATTTAACGTGACAGGCGTCAGTTCTGCCATATGCATCATAATTTGGCGCAAGTACAGAACCACCATTACAGTAAATAACACTGATGGCTGGATTCATTCTTTAAGCAAATGACTCCTTTACTAGACAAGGGATGTTCTCGTGACTATGAACTTCAGCTGACCACAAATACCTGCAGCTTTTCACTCCAAAGTGAGCATTTTAATCAAATATTGTCCAGCTAATTTAAGTAATGTCAACCTAAATTAATGGATCTCAAATCCTACTGAAATAAATTGTATAAGCCCTTCTAAAATACAGATACAATGACACAGGAGATATTCCTGCAATTTTCTGAGAAGCCAAAGAAAGTAGCCATATATTCCAGTAAAGACCAAGACTTAGCATCCCCACTTTATCACTAGGAAAATAAAATGCCTCATAATTACATCAGGGGTGGGAGGCTTGTGCAATCCTACCACAAGCCATTTAAAACTCAGAAGGAAGACTGTGTGAAGCATAACTGAGATGGCCAAGCTAGAATTATCTTTCTGATTTCAGTTAAGAAATAGACATTGCAACATCACATCTTGTGACACTCAGAAAAGGCCTCTTTCTTGTGATGAATAAAGAATTCTCTTTTTTACATTTTAGAAAAAGGTATAACCGGGGGGGGATTAATTTCTAATTCATTTATAATTTCATATTTCAAAACCTCCAAATACATATATACAGAAGCAGGAAGGACATAAGCACTAAAAACTAGACAGCAAATCAGATAAAGGAAAACAGTTATATCCCCGCCCTGCACCCCAGCACAGTTGAAAATAGCCCCGATACTATTGGCTATGGGGCCAAGATGAACCTGGAGAGGGCCTGCTTACACTGACTGGCGATGTGATGTATTGCTTTCATTTTAAAGCTAGTCTCTTCTGCCTATTAAATTAAAAGAAGTAGCAAAGGGACCAAGAGTCATCTCTTCCAAGTGTCCAAATACAAACAGGATAGTCATTTATTCCTCACTGCCTGGCTTTTTGTCTCACTTGGCCTCTCATCACACATCTTGCTTGTAACCAGGCAACCATAGAAAGCATCATGCATTTGTTGCAATTAAAGATTCTCTTTTTTTCAGGTTTTCCTTAATAACAAGAGAAACAATGACGCCTCACAGTCTGATGTTGCCACTCCCGTGTGCACTGATGGGAATCTGAAGGTTGTATCTAGTACGTCTGTCAAGGGCTAGGTGATTCATAAAATGTCCTGACACTGACATGTAGAGAACTTTCGAGAATCTGACAGCTCTCTAAGAGAAAACACATTTCACATTCCTAAAGAAACCTTCAGTTGGCACAGTTCCAACACGAGGGAAGAGGGACATCCAGTGGCCAGTTCCATTATAGTTTTTAGATTCTCCTCACAAGGTTAAAGTTGCTTTGAAAGTGATCCTAAGATATTGCATGAATCTCCAGATTCCACACCACATAGGTGTGTGACCTTTTTAATGCCATCATTCTATAAATTGCTAGTAAATACCCAACAATCTGATTCCATGGCAACAAAGCAGGGATGAACCGATATTACAGAGAAACTGAGAACCTTAAAATAAAAGAAAGACATATCTAAGGACAGATTTACCCAGATATCTAGAGAAATATCTGGAAGCTGTTCTCAGTGTATAATGTGAAATGGAGACTAAGAATCCACAAATTATGTTCCCATGTTGAAATATAAGTGAGCATTTAGAGCATGTTCCAAAAGAGTAAAAGATGTTTCTTTACTTCAAAACTCTCTGAGACTTCTTCTGAAAGTGGAAGTTCCCATTCATCTCCCTACTTACTAACCTACTTACGTCACTGTATTCAGATCATAAATCCGTGGATTTCAAGGTAGATTTAATGAAAGTGTTATGGGTCATTAGCTAGTTACCTCTCCGGTGGAAGCCATCTCACATCTGAGGATCGGATCAGCATCCCTCAGCCGGGGCCAGGAAAACATTGGAGCCTGTCAGACATGACAGCAAAGAAAAATATGTGAGAGAAGGGTATGAGCGGATGAGAGAGGATAAATATATTTAGTGGATCATCTCTCACAGGATTCATTTAGTCTGTGGTAGACATACAAAAAAAAAAATAGCTCCTTGGTCCAAGTGAAAAATAGCTTTAAAATTCTGTTCCAAGACTTTGTTTAGCTCTTGGCCAAAAACTTGGGTTAAATAATCACAAACTCCTTCTGTAAATAGGTCCCCTGTGACGAGTCTGGACCAGTGTTTCTAATCTGGTTTACACATATTCTTATTGGAATGATTTCAAACAATGTCTACTGGGCATCAGTCTCTCCTAAAAGAGAGTTCAAACAATTTTTTTTCCTTTGATAAGCTTTTGGAACACTCCTGTTATTGTTCTGATCATTTGAACTTGCAATAAGCCACCTTGCCAGAAATGGCTGCCTGTAAGATGACTTCTGTTGCTGATACCTCTCAAAGACTTTTAAAAGCATTCTGCCTGGAAACACTTTTGCCTGGAACTTTGCATATGAACTGGAACACAGAAGTCCTTCCTTTTCATCTATTTTATCAGTGAAACTCACTGAGAATCAAGTTCTTGTTTCTGGCATGTTTCCATCGATCTGTCTACACTATGCGTTTGTTGGTTCTGGAACCCTTGGCTGTTCGCTGGCAATCCAGCTTAAGAACTCATTTCACTAGGTCATCTTGTCTGAGCTATTATGGATGATGTGCGGCAGCTTCCTCGTTCCTCCATCTGCAGCTTTCTGTCCACCTGGCTGATGCTATGGAGTGACAATGAACAGGTAATTTTTAAACATTTAAACCAGGTGTGATGGCACATGCCTGTAATCCCAGCACTCAGGAGGCTGAAGCAGGAGGATTGCTGTGAGTTCAAGACCAGCTTGGGCTACGAAGTGAGCTTATGGCCAGCCTGAACTGCATAACGAGACCCTATCTCAAAAAGACAAAAAATAAAAAATAAAACTAAAAATTTTTTTAAATTTAAGATTCACACACTGTGATAACAAAGAAAGAAGTTGGAAGATACAATGGATTTTTAAAGTGTATTTATTTTTAATATTGTTTTTACTTGGAAGTTATTTTCCTATACATTAATAAGAATCATATATTCCATGTATATAGCTAAAAAATCAATTTAAAATTTATGTGTGGTACCTAATGGAAAATATTGGTGGTATTTGCAGTTCTTACTACCTGTTGGTTTCAAATACAAATATTATATATGTATATATACATATATATATATATGTATCATATACATTTAATGTGTATATATATAATTGTATAATATTAAAAGCTTTATGAATTTATATCTATGTCATAGTCAGTAGGAAGAAAGTGCCATCTTCCCCAAGATGTAATCATCTCAATGCACAATAAAATTTAAGGCATCCTAAATTATTAACTTAAGCAAAATTAATAAATATTTTTGACTGATAGCTGTAACTTAAAGCTCCCACTATAAGATCCAAGAGGCAGGGTCTTTGCTGTAGCATGATTATGTCTGAAGCTACTAGCACACAGAGGAACAGGAACCTTGTTTTTTTTTTTTTTCCGGTACCAGGGATCGAACTCAGGACCTTGTGCTTGCCAGGCAAGCGCTTATGCCACTGAGCTATACCCCCAGCCCCGGTTTTTTGTTTTTTGTGTGTGTTTTTTTTTTTTTTTTTTGCGGTACTGGGGATCGAACTCAGGACCCTGAGCTTGCTAGGCAAGCACTTATTCCACTGAGCTATATCCCCAGCCCAGAGGAACAGGAACCTTATGAAGGCACCCAAAATATATCAGTGTCTCATAAATGTATTACACAATGTAAATTAATTTCACTGTGGGCTTCATCTAAGAAGAAGTTAAAATATGTTTACATACCCCGCTAATCCTCATGACTGTCAGGCAACGTAGCTAAAAGTCATAAACACCCCATACATGAACATACTGAGGCAGCTTGCTGGGTACAATGGCTTCATTATTAAGCATTTTTAAAACATAACTTTGATTTCATGATCCTCACAGAATAACCATAAACAATAAGTACCCTCTCACATTTTCAAATAGAAAAAGAATGCTCCTAAGGAAAATATTGAGTAAGCAATGGTGGCCAAGGTGGCCTGAAATTAGCAAGCCCCTCAAGGTAATTACTTTTACAAGAATCATACAGTCCTGAAGAGTTGGCACAATCTCAGCTTTAACCCAATACAGCATATCTAGTATTTCTTTTCACCAATTAATCTGGCACAATCTTCAGCTGAATAAGTAGTTTCTAATTTATTTGCATAGGTGGTTTTGAGTTTGTACAATTCTAGGTGACTTTAACAATGTTTTTGAATGCATAAGAATTCATCTAGAGATACCACTGGCACAAGCAGCATTATAGTATTGGAAGAAAACAATCGGAAGTCTACTACTTTTGTTCAAAGTTTCACATAGTCATGAGATTTTTGATGGAAAGTTGTTCCTTTAATTTCTTTTGGGCTCATGAAATGACTCGGAGATTTTTCCTTTAATATTACCTTAATCGCAACGTAGTCAGCAGGAATTATGGGGCGCTCCAGGGTTGGAAGATGCGTCTCATCAATTTGCTCCCCAGTCATCACCTTTGTGGCCACATCGATGAAGTCAACCCCAAGAGTCTTGGAGACAAATGGGAAGGATCGAGAGGCTCTCAGGTTGCACTCAATCACCTGAAAAGATAACAAAATTCAAAAGTAGAGAAAAGATGATGAAAGCTAGTAACAGAATATTGATGTTCTTTCTGACACTTGGTTTGTAACTTACTAACTGGAGACCAGCACTTGTTTTGCTAATGTTTTTCCTTTTCTCCCCACTGCTTAAACCTTTTCTAACTGGTCCTCTGAGCATCCTTGAATTCTTCTTCCATTGGATTTCCTCACACATCACTGATGGAATCACTTGGATGCAGATGCCACATCCCTGCTGAAAGCCCTCACTGGACACCTGTTGGCACCAGAATAAATCCAGTCCCCAAAACCTTCCTATCCTCTTTCCTCAGGTTACCTGTCTATTTTATTTTACATCATTTTCCTGGCTTCAGTCCCACTCCCAAGCTTCCCTTTCATTATATACTTAGAAAAATAATCTCGCTAAACTGAGCTATCCACTGTCTCCTTAAATATGCAATTTTTCTCACCCCTGTAGATGATCTTCTATCTATAGGCGATATCCTTTCTTCCTTCTTTAACTTGTCAAAATCTCAGCTATCCTATAAGGTACAGCTGACTATGCAAAATCTTCCTTGAAACTTTTTATGATCCACCCCAGATGGAACAGGAATATGAAACTCAAATAGATGTTTATGCAGCTACATGCACATACACTGGCAAATATGATCCTTCTGTTCTTTAACTCAAAAACCAATTTATTTGTACAGTATCCCATGCAGTTGTTATACTTAACTTGATAGTATTCATTTCAAATTCATTTTATTCCTACCCCTTACTAAGTTATAAGGTCTTTGAGAGCAGAGACTGTACCTTACATACTTGTAACTATGGTATGACTGCATAGTAGGTGGGAAATATACATATTGGTTACTGATTGGTTAAACTAAAAGAGCAAATTAAGTAGGAGTAAACAACTTGACTTTAACTTTTATTTTATTTACTTTTTTTTTAAATGGTATCCAAATTGGTTTTCTTCTCTAAGTAAGGAAAAAGCAGAACTTCAGTGAAGTAATGCATGAACTCCCTATGTATCTGGTTTTGCATATGCACTGTATCGATCTGTACTTATACTGCAGAATTATACAGTTATCTTCCCTCCAGTGGATCAGAATGCTTTACAAATCTGTGACTGACACATCAGTGTCGCCAAGATCCTGTGGCTTCAAACAAGACAGGCATTATATGCACTGCCACATCCCACTCTCAGACAGAACAGCTGCAGGGGTCTCGGTGACTGCGGCCGGTGTTCACAGAGATTACCAGAGGGACAAAAGCCCAACATGACCTAACACAGTGACAGTGTCCTCTCAAGCACGTTGGTATTTCTTACCAAGACATCATTTCCTTTGACAAGAAATTGGACATTGAATGGGCCAGAGATGGCAAAAGCCTTTGCGATCTTACAGGTGGCATCCTTCACCTAGAGCAAAAGGACAATGAAATAGGGCAAAAAAGCATGGTTTAGACAAAAATACAACACACAAAAGGTATGGCCCCTTCAATTTAGATTTCATTATTTTGTCATTATAAAGAGCTACACCTGCTTTAATAATAAAAGCAATAATAGGGAAATTATTAGCCTTCTATTAACAAAATAATATATACCAAGTAGTCATAACAGAACAAGAGAAGAAAGAATGAATAACTTATAGTATTATCTGTCTGCCAAACACCCCTCTCTCCTGCAATTATATACCCTGGTCTTACATCGAGAGTTAAATGAAATCTTTTCGGTTGCTTTAACACCAGAAACAACAGCCCAAACTCTCTATCAATCTAATGACCTACCTGCTGAGAGGTGCAGGCCCCTAAATTACATGGCACTGCAAAGAGACCAGGGAGAGTTCTTTTACGCCGCTTTTCTGTTGCCCTAAGCCCTATAAGGGTAGATATTATGGTCAGAAGGAAATGGTGTTTGCCTGTGGGGAGGCTCTGCGTGTCTGCATGTCACATATACGAATCCCTGCATCCAGCCAGAGCCAGAAGGTCCCTGTGCCAAGAGGAGGCCCTGATTACAGAAGCAAAAGCTCTTCTCTCATTTCGGTTACAGGACTGGGGCAGCCATTTAATTGGGCATGAAAGGAAGTGGATTGAGTGGCACATGGAGCTCTTCGAGATTTGGGAAGAGTTGAGCTTTTAGGTCATTTATTCTGACATGAGAAATGGAAATATATTTAAAATCCAGGGACTTTTTTTTGTTCCGCTACTATTTTATAAACACCCTGCTACCTCCACATTCTGGAACAGAGACCTTCAGAACTGGGCCAGTGTACAAGCAGACAGACAAGCCTGCATGAATTCTGACATCCCTGGAGGCCAGTGCGATACCCTCAAGAATTCCTTAAATGATAAGCTTCACATGTTTACCTACCCATGCATGGGAGTACTGAGCCAGTAATCTATCTTGGGAAGTTCTTTAGGAGTGGCTCTCAAAGAGGGGTCAACAGAGATGTATCATAAAGTGCTATCTCAGACCAGGGTGAAGACTCCATCACATGGATTCTAGAAGTTTCTCCATGTGACCGCTGTACACTTGCTTCAGTCACTCTGAGAAGTGTGACTTCATATGCTGCATATGTACAAGGGGTCCTCTAACTTGCCTGCAGCAGCCATTCTCTCATTTTAGCCCCCAAACCAGTGGAAAGAACACCTCTTTGGCCACTTGATAAAAATGCAATTTTAATGGGCTCCCTTCAGACCTATGGAACCAGAAACTTAAGAGTGGAGCCCAGAAACCTATATTAGCCTAATAAGCTCCCTGGGCTGTTTGGGGGCACACTAAAGTTTGGGAACCACTGCATGAACCAACAGTCTAACAGGCTCTAAAGGGTCATGAAAGAAACTATCTGCAAAATACTCAGCAGACTAAGGGCAAGAAAGTTCCCCTCATCATTAAGTTGTACCTGGACCATGTCTTAGTTTGCTACCTGTTTTTTTCTAAAACAGAAAACTTGGATTTTCTTTTTTTGTTTTTTGCTGTTCGCCTTCCACTTTATTTTAGAAATGCTGACCTTTTCAATGGCTCCTTGGCTGATGGTCTGTGTGGGCAGCATCAGAGTGGCATCGCCCGAGTGAACGCCTGCATCTTCCACATGTTCAGAGATGGCGTGTGAGATAACCTACCAAGAGAAGATTTGAGAAAGAGCTGTCACGCACCTCCTGAAAAGAAGCTACTCCCTCATACACCCCTTGGATTCTAGCAGATGCCTCAAGCACTGACCAGCGCCTTAGCTAAGCTCCTGATGAGAACGGAAGAAAGAGCCTCACAAAGACCATCCGGGTCTCCACACTGACAGGTGGTCTCCAGAGACAGATGACTGTAGTGAGGAGCTTACCTCCATCTTCTCACTGATTAGCAGGGGTTGGAATACCAGGCAAAGAAGAAAAGTAAACCAATACATACCTACCCTTAAGAAGAAGATAAGAAACTGCAGGATTTGCAAAGCATTGGGGTTGTCTTTTAGACACAAGAAAAGTAAAAAGGAAAGGAAACATGACAAGGAAAAGAAGGAAAGAGGATAGGAGAGGTGACCAGCTAGGCAAATGGGATAATGTAGGTGGACAAGAAAATGAACTGAGGATCTGATCAAGAGATCTTGAAATTGAAGATTGAGGAAGGAGGGAGACAAAAAAGTCTTTGTCTTCTTTCAACACAAGGAAATGAAAACACTGTAAGAACAAATAACTATGTTTATATGACTAGTATATGCCTGTGTTAGAATTGTGAACCTATGTTATCACTTTAATCTATGTTAATAATGTATATTGGGAGACAATGGAGCTGAAAGTAAGGGAGAATAATTGGCTGTAAAAGATTTGTACAAGTTGCATAGATTTATTTATCTATTTACAGATACCTAAATAAGAGTAACATTGATTCTCCATCCTTCTGGTGTAGCTTTTGAGATCTGTAACCTGGGCGAGGTGCTTTATCTGCTTAGCCTCAGTTTCTGATGAGAAGGAAACAGCAGGGCCTGTCTCATAGAATGTTAGTAAGGATAATTCACATAAAGTACCTAGTGTCCTACACGCGGTCATAGTTTGATTTGGTGTGTGTGTGTGTGTGTGTGTGTGTGAGTGCAGTCTAGATAGGCAAGGTGATCATCTCACTGAGCTCTGAAACTATCCTAACACACCAGAAGTACTACGCCCGTTTCTGAGCATGGCGAGTCAATGACTGGGTGAGGAGACTGGAACATGTGAGAACATTTGAGAGTTGCAAAGCTGCGCTAAAAAGTGCTTCAAATCAAGATTATGATTCTGCAGCACGTGCTCACTATTATGGTTGAAAATAAAAAGAAGAAAGCCCTGTCCTACACTGGCAATCTGGAAAAAAGAAAAAGAGAAAAGAGCCACTGTATTTGGTAGTTGTTATGGATGAGCCAAAATTCTCATGTCTGTTAAAGGGGATCGGGTCAAGAGGCCACTCTGAGGCCATACGCTCACCAGTGGATTCAGCTACGGGTGAGGTCAGTAGCTAAATGTGCTCAGGAGACACATGGTGTCTTCTGCGCGATGGTAGACCAATGTGGGTGTCATTGGAAAGGGTGCAGTCCGGTCCCTGGTTCTCTGCTCTCTCTGCTTCCTGGCAGGCATAAGCTGAGCACGCTTTTGTCTACCATGTCTTCTGGCGTCCTGTTCTGCCTTGGAGCCAGCTGACTACACACTGAAACTGGAGCTCAAATTTACCTCACCTGCTCTGAGTTGCGGATGCTGGGGATTGTCATCCAAGCAACTGGACAGAGACTTAGCTGTGTTTTTGAGTATTTCAAAACAGAAGATGAAAGGCAACTTTGTATTTTTTCTTTTTTTTTTTTTTGCGGTACTGGGGATCGAACTCAGGACTCTGCGCTTGCTAGGCAAGCGCTTATTCTACTGAGCTATATCCCCAGCCCCTGTATTTTTTCTTGTAGCAAAAAAAAATGACCCATATTCTCTAAAACAACACTTCCTATATCTCAAGATAAATCACAAATGCTTTATAAAGACAATTAGCAAACTTGGGTAAAAGTACCCCTCACCTGTTCATTTTTCCCTAAAGTTGGGAGCATTCATTATTTAGCAATACCAGATGTGACAGGGTAAGCTAATTTTATGTCATGATTCTATCTACCGGATTGTGTTTGCTTTTTCTTTTATTAATCCAGTGAAAAGAGGGGAAGGGGGAAAATCCATAAAGAAGAAGACTAGAGATTCAATTAGAAACTTCAGAAAGAAAAGGATTAGATTTTTCACTGAAACACAAAATGAAAACTATAGACAAAAGAAAATGAGAAAGAACTATTCAGAAAGAATGGTAAGTGCTGAATGGTAATTAAGTTTGAGTATCATCAAAGAGAAATTCTAACAGCGTGAAACAGGAAACATGATCTCCACGGCACCCCAGCTGGATTGTCAGTGAATTTGAAGTTTTTTAGACTGAGCAGCTTCTTCACTGTTGCAGAGACCTGTTCTGTAGAAATCCTGAATTCTAATCTGAATGTTTCAGGGTTGCCAAGGAAAAAACAATGGGAGGGTAAAGAAGGGGGATAGGGATAAGGTCCTTACCCTTCCGTCTTTGCCAACAGCATCCATTTCTACTTCCCGGGCTCCCTCTATAAACTTTGTCAGCACCACGGGGTGCTCCTGTCAGTGAGAAAAACCAAGCAGCAGGAGCGTTAGCTGAAGTTACGTGTGTAGTGCCAAGTACCTGACGTGCCCTAGGTAAGTACTAAAGCATCACTTGCAGGAGACATAAAGCTAAACAATATATGAAGTCATGAGCCAGGCTGTTTTGTAAGCATAAGGTCATTCTCTGCTTACAGCAGTTCCAAGGGTCTTTCTGCAGTTCTCTCTGAATGCTTAGCAAACTGAATGCAAGTTCTGAAATCTCAGACGCTGGCTTCTTCTGGACCAGTTAGAGAAAAGAGAGGGCCAAAGGGTGCCTACCTGCACCTTTTCTAGGCACTTCAACCTTCCAGAGTCAGCTCTCCATGTGAAAGCTGTGACTGCGCTTAGGAGAATAGCATGTAGCTTTGCTTTGATGGGGCCAAAGATGAAACCCTTTGAAGTTAAA
This sequence comes from Dinomys branickii, assembly GCA_004027595.1. Taxonomy (NCBI): domain Eukaryota; kingdom Metazoa; phylum Chordata; class Mammalia; order Rodentia; family Dinomyidae; genus Dinomys; species Dinomys branickii. Next base: position 121,937 of record PVLD010000430.1, on the reverse strand, counting down.
ACACTTTATCTAGCTTTTAGACTAGGACACTAGTAATGTTAAAACCAAATGTTTTCTCTATCAATCTAAAACACATTTCTTTTCTCACATGCTTCAGACCACTTGCCAATCTTGAATTGTTCCTACATTCAGTTCCTTCACGACAGTGTTGGGACTGCTCCACATCATGACCAGCATTTGCTTTTCCCACAGTAAATGAATACATTGACTAACGACTGATGGGTTTTCAGCCTAAATAAAAATTCTGCTAAGTCATCATGGCTGTGAACCAAAATGGTGCGTGCCACAGGAGGTCATGTGCCACTGCCTTTCTCTTCTCAGGTCCAATTACTACCCCCTACTTCCCTTTTGCAACATCCTCTTTCCTCTTTCCTGCCCCTGCCCAGTCACTGTCACACAGACTATCCCACTAAACCCCACCTCCAGCCTGGCCCTATATAGCCAGTTTTCTCTGGCCAGACCCTCAGAAGGTCTGAGTCTCTGTCTTCTTTCTGTAGCCTTGCCCATGCCCACAATAAAGACATTTTTTTTACTTCATTTCAGTTTTTTATTTGCCCCAAGAACCTAACAATGACCTCCTGGCTTTACATGGATCCTCCATAAAGCTCTAGCAACATGGGTCACACGCTGCTTTCTTACCACATCCGTGTCTTTCCTCCCTTTGTGCCTTTACATTTTCTCCTCCGCTTCATCTTTCAACTCTCAACCCATCGCCAAAGACTGGCTTCAGTTCATCCCACAGGGAGCCCTAGAGTATGGATTATATCACAAAGTCCCATCCTAAAGCAAGGTCAATCATTGTCCAGGGCTTTGAAAGCAGATGCAATACAAAGGACCTTGCCTTCCACATGACGAGGCTCCTATTTGTGAAAATGTCCAGAGCAGAGCACACCTAGGAGGTGTTATGAACTATCACAGCAGCTGTGGACAGGTGCTGCCATAAGCTAAGGGATCCAGAGATTTGGGGCAACAATATCATCCGCCATCCTGGCCATCGGAGTAGATTTATGAAAAATCTCTTAATCAGTTCCACTCTTTCAGCACCATTATACATTGTTGGTCTTCATACAATACTTTATTCCTTTGGTATCTGTGAACTACATCCTCCCACTCTCTTTTCTCATGTTCTGTCCTCATGGTGCTTCCTTTTGCACTCAGCCCCAGAGTACTGCAGCCCCTCTGACTCAGCCGCTCTGTCTTCCATAGTTCCACCTTGAGTGCTTGTTTCCACTGCCGAAACTTCCATGCAAAGGGTAATCTATCCATCCCAAAGCTTCTATTCACAGATTTATCTGTAGCCGTGATCTGGATCCTCAATTCTAAGTCTATGAAACTCTCTGCCTTCAAACTATTTTTTGCTTGGATTCTCCACAGGCAGCTCACATATAAAAGATCAAAAGTTAATGTATTATTTCTTATTGCTCTCTAGTGCTCCCTGTCTTAGCAAATAGCCCTACTATCCAGCCAGTTGTCCAAAGCAGGAGCTCTGGAGTCAGCTTTATCCTGAGTCTCAGCATCCGTGCGTGCGCTGGTTCCCTTGAGGTCACACCCCGATATTCCCTCCTCCTTTGCCGTCATTCTTCTCCAAACTTCTGTCATCTTCGCCATGAGCTGCAATAGCCCAGTCCCTTCTCTCATGAATTCAGTCTTGTCTGTAATTCACTCTTTTACTTTACTTGTTAGTGCATACAACTTTTCCCTTCCCTCTCCTTCCTGGTCCTATTTCCTCAGCACTCAGGAGGCTGAAGCAGAAGGATCACCAGGAGTTTGAGACCACACAAACTGAGTCCAAGTGTGAGGCCCTAGATTACATAGTGAGTCCAAGGTCAGCCTATCTCAAAAAAAAAAAAAAAAAAAATCACTCTTTCTGAAATCCTGCAAACTAATCAGTATAATCAGTACCACATTTAGTGTTCTAGTCGTATAAAAAATTGTTTATCAGTTTCTAGAAACTTTATGCTCTTCTCATGTTTAGGCCTTCATACGTGCTGGGTTTTCTTCCTCTCATGCACACAAAGTAAAACTTTCACCCAGTTCACTCTGAATCAACCATCGGACATCAATTTAAAAATCCCTTCCTAAGGGATGAGACACTAAGACTTTCACACTTTGCTTCCGCATCCTACCTCTCTACTGTGGTGGTCATTGGTGACCACATTCAATTGTAATCACCTGAGGTTTTGATGTCCCTGGAAAAGAAAGTTCTCTGTGAAATATGATATGTATGTTTCATGAGCGTACCTGCTGACAGTGAAACCAGTGCCCATAGAGAGCAGCTACTAATATGAATAAGTATATAGAGAGAAGAATGATTGGTAGAGGCGGTGTTTATCCTAAGTACATCGAGTTGAGCATTCCAGACTCTGCTGTAGTTGGATGGGGAGACTTGAACCAAGAAATATTTAATCAGGATATCTCTAGTCTAAAACTGTAGTCCTTGATGAATTCTGTCCATGTATACATATGTGTGTATATATCTCCTTGATGAATTCTGTGTATGTGTGTGTGTGTGTGTGTGTGTGTGTGTGTATTTCTACTGATCAGAAGTCCTATGAGGTTCAGAGTTCCAGGCAGAAAAGAGGAGAAACCTCCTTCAGTCATATATTCATATATATGGAACCAGCTAGGATAGTTGCTGGTCTCTCTTTTATCTTCTTTGATAAAGTGGTAGGGCAGGATCCCCAGTAAGGAATAACATAGAAGGGAAGACAGTTTGTGTCTCTTTCCAGGGCACAGTAAAGAAAACTGACCCACTGAAGATATTTCCTTCTCAGTGATCTGCCTTTCACACAGGTGTGGGTTCTAAGCCCATTTGGTTTCTTTGCGTGCATCCTTTGCCCATTCTCACTCTTTATATCTTTGTCCACTCTCTTTCTCACCCAAATACCCTGGAAAAGCAACTATAGGAGTAATCCATGTTCTCTGTTTCTCTTTGAAGTGCTGCTGATTTCATTCTTCAGCTCCCTCCAAATTCCACTTGCCTGCTATGAGTGGGTCTTTTTTTTTTTTTAACCTGACTAGCTTTTCCAAGCTTGTAAAAGGAAAACATTACTTGTATCCTCTGCAGAACAAGGTTTGCAGATCAATAACCCCAGTGGGTAAATCTCAAATAGATTACACCAAGGTAATGCAAAAAAAAAAAAAAAAAAAAAAGGTAAAAGCTAGAGGCAGTGAAGGAGTAGATGAGTCACTACAAAATTAAAAACATTTTTATGAAGTCACAAAAGGAATTTGCCAAAATGAAGAGACTCAATAAATGAGTGAAGATATTCACTCTTCAAGTTGCATGGTTGATGAATGAAAAAGTCCCCAGGTAAGAGAATTTAAAGTTATGGAAGCTTTCATAGGATAGGGATGAGCTGCCTGGTTAGCCCTTGGGGCTGGGAATACCAGAAATTCTTTGACCAGTGTCTGAGTCTGAGGTACAGGAATCAGCAAGAGGGCTTATCCCTTTTGACACTTGCAATCTAAAACTGTGTAGATCTGTTTTCACCAAGCATACACTATACTCCTCTTCCACTAACTATTAGAAGAGGGCTAAAATTTAAAGCTTTTGTATTAATTCATCTCACAGAGACTCATAGGTAGAAGTGAAAAAACAAACAAACAAACAAAAAAAAAACAGAAAGCCATTCTAATAGTGCGGTGCAAAGGAAGACAGCACACAAAGTAAGACAGCAATTAACAAAAGAGATCAAAGCCAACAGGAGGAAATTGGATCTTACCTGAGAGACCCTGGTGGCCTCTTCCAGAAAGTTTTTCATCTCATCCTCAGAGAACACCACATTCATGGCAGACCCACTGGGAAATGAGTTGGGGAAAGCAGGTTAGCATCTTTCACCACTGCAAAGGTAAAGTGCACTAAACCTGACTGAATCTCAGAACTGTTCCAGGAAATCTCTAGTTCAAGTCTCTGCTTAATGGGAAGACATCTTTCTCTAAATCAAGACTTCATTCAATCACCAGGGTAATCAACCAAAGTAAACTGTCACCAGAATTAGGGGAGGGTCCCCAATCAACCCCGCTTGTGCTAGAGATTATATTTCCCCACGTTTGCTCTTTTGGATTTATTGTTCAAGGGCCTTGCTGGTTCCAGGTAATTCTTAAACTTTAACTGGATTCATCCCAGAGCCTAATTTTGCTAACCATGTTTCTTCAGAGTTCATTACAAACAGCTATTCTTAACTCACTGATACATAGTTAAAGCAGATCATTCTACTGCCTCTATTATAAAAGGATCAATTATTGTTAGTAACATTTGCAAATATAATGTACTGTAGCTGATTAAAACTTATTCAACTGTGTCAGTCCTTCTAAATACTTAAGAAATAATGCTACCTGAAATAAATTTACTCTGAATTTTGACATTTCCAAAATGAGATGGGAGGGGAATAATGTAGGAGCAATAAAAGGAATGCAAAATAAGGAAGAAAAATGACTCTCTCCTTTCTTGTAAAAGTAGTCTTTACATTTTTTACTCTATTATAAATTTCTGCATAGAGAACTTTAATAGCTTCACTGCTTATGAGAAGAAGGTTAGAACTATAATGCTAATAATTCAGAGTATAAAAAACTGGAACAAAGATATAGGTTTCAAAATGGAAAAGGAATTGCAATAGACAAAGCTATTTTTTTCAATCTTTTCTTTAAATGTCCAAGTGTTGTTTAAATTAATTTACATTAATTCCTCCAGGAAGTAGTGGTATTATACTGTGGTTTACACAAAATGTAATTTCAATAAAAATGGAAAGTTTTCCGCCTTGTTGGAAATTTTTCATTATTTTAAAGGGTCCCATCTGAAATTCCATTTACACTTTCAAAATGTGCACAGCAAATTGTGTTTCACTTATTCCACCCTGTTCAGTGACCTGGTCCCTTACATGTGGTAACATCTGAAGGGAGCAAATTATAATTCTCAACTTCTCCTTTGATGGTGAACCTAGTTTCAAAGTTTAATTATGGAAGATCCCTATTTCCCATATTCCCAACCATTATAATTCATCTGTTAAAGACTCTGATCTCAAGAACTCAAAATTCCGAAATAAAGAAAATGGATATCAGAAATTAGAGGCTGGCAAGAGATGTTCCAATTTCTTTACTTGACCTATTTTTCATGTAAAACTATCCTCCTTCAGTTTGTCAAGGAGATCCCTGAAGCTATGCTTGTAGATGTGGAAATGTCCTCTGTTCCAATTGCTACTCCCAGAGGAAAACCACTAAGACTCAGGACCACACATTGGTCTTCAAACTGGCCGTGATGGTTTGGAGGTTGTGGCTAGATTTACAAATTACTCCACATCAAAGCCTAGCGATATTAGCATATGGCCTGCATTCCTGAATTTCCGATTTTTGATTCATTGTCCCAGAAAACAGTACATTACCTCAATACATAGGAAGGTCTCAACAAGCAGGGGTAGTCCACAGACTTTGCAAATTCCAGTGCTTCATTCTAATTAGTACAAACAACAACAAAAAATGTGAGAATAGTTTGAAATATGCAATGAATATGCAGACTGGTTCCTTGAGATCAAGGGATAACCTAACTCGCTTTATTCTTTCTCTCAAAAACTCCATTAAAATGTAAATTGGACAAGGAGTAACATCAAATTCCTAGTTTCTAATTCTAAATATCATATCTGGTTCAAAAATAATTTGAAGTTCTTTTCATTGTCTGAATCTTAATGAGAATACTGCTATCTATTTAGAATCAGCATTTAAGTGCAATCATGGAAATACAGCAACTTTATAGTATCCTCACTCAGGCTGGTGCGCATCCTATCTGCCCTCTCGTTAACATTTCCAGTAGTTAACACTCAGGTTACAGCTCTTCAATAAAGGATATTAAAGAGACACATGCATTTCTCTCCATACCAGAGTATTAACAGCTTTCCACGGTGCCTGAGCCACCTTCAGCTCATCCAAGATAGCTGAGAAAATGGAACGGTCCTCAGCCCTGTCGATCTGCAGCGGGCTTGTACCCATGATCTTGACACCATTCTTGTACAGAGGGACTGCCAGGTTGTTTGGAATCTGACCCCCAACTGATATGATGCAGCCACTGCATGCCTGGAAAAGACATCCACAGGGTCAGCCACTGGAACAACTCAGTCATGCTGGGCACATACATGCTAATATACCCACTATTGTCTTATTGAAGATGCTCACCCTGCTTGTGTGATTTTCATCTCTACTATCAAGCAACAACATGAACTTATGTCACACAAAGGTAAATGAGCTTAGTTCCTGATAATTATAGGCTAGCATCTATGCAAGGTTTGCACAAAACTGCATGGGAATACCACTTGAGATATCTGAATGTCTCGAGTTAATGAACTGGCACCATGTGCTCCACACCACAGTCAGCACTTCCTGGACTAGTCCAGTCCTTCCTGCCCTCAATTGTCCTGCACCCCTTACGCCCAACATTTTATATTCAAATTGATCATTTTACAGAACTGCCTCGCCAAGTTCCTCATTCATGCAGAGTTTTCCCAAGGTACCTAGAGAATGAAGTACAAATTCTTTATCATCTGTTAATTTAAGCCTTTCCAATCTTATATATCATCACGCTGCTCAGCCTCAGAGAGACAATGCTACACATTATTCCCACCTACGTGCATTCTCACTAGCAAACTATGCCACCAAAACCTCCTGGACTGGTGCTTCCTTCCTCCTTCTCTCTCCTCACTTACCCAGCCTCTAACCACCACTAAGCTACAGTCCTGTCTCCCGCTCTGACCATCTGAACCACCAGCTTCTCTCCTTTCCTGTCACCTGGGCATTTCCCCCAGTACTCAGGAAGTGATTTAGGTGCTTATTTCTTTCCTACTTGCTTCACAAGCAGTGGGTGAATCATTAATCTTAATTCAGATGCTTGATTGGTATAAGATTTCATTATTTAAAACCGAATCTCCTATTTCCAGTGAAAACAGAAAGATAAAAAAAAAATTAGCCCACCAAATCTTCAACTTCCCTAAAACTAGAGCACCAGTGAGGAGGAGTCAGGCATGGTGGTGAGAGTTAGGTTTGCAGGAAAAAGTCTCTCCCCACCCACCCCATCTTCGGCCCCGTCTACACCACTTGTGTACACTCTGAGAGTCACTCTTCCTGCCCATAAAATTAGCATAATAATACCTTCCCATGGCACATAATTGCTGTGTAGATGAAATAAGATAATAAATATTAAAAATCTTATATACACAAAGAGCTTATAAATAAGACATGATTATTAGTGTCAAAAATACTATATCTAATAGTCTATTAAGCTCGCATAATTTGCGTTTGCCCTAATGACCCACTAATGAATATTAGTAGAGTTTCCAAAGTGATAAATAATGTGTCAAATATATTTTATCATTACTTGAGATTGTTCTGAAGTATTCTTAGAAGGTATGAAGCTAATTTCTCCCTGAGGAAAGCAATTACAGTAGCACCTAAACAAACACCCTGAAGCCAACTGCTTACAGGCATTATAAACGTTACCAAAAATAATAATACACCGTTCTGCATATTTATAAGTGTGCTTCATTTACTTTTATCATTATTTTAAAATGCTTCATATATATTTTTTCAACTCCTTTAAAAATAACCATTCTCATCTACAGCCGTACCATCCTGAACTCTCCCGATCTCATCTAAAAGTAACCATTCTCTTTACTGTATTTCTTCTTATTATTTTTGGTTTATTAGCAGTGTTGTCAAAGTTGCAGGGGCTTGAAAACAAATACAAATAAATCTGTACAAAAAGTGCTTCATAAAAGATTTCAAAATAATTTTTGAAAATTAAAAGAAGTAGGAAAAGTTGGAGTCACAGACTTAGGAGTTTCAAGTTGAACCCTAAGCTTTAATAAACACATCAGTATTTTTCAAAGTAGCTCTTTTAACTTGAATTGTATTTTCCAAGAAAATAGTAACTTTAAAGATAAGAATAGCAGAAGCAACCTGCTGCTGAGGAATTTACTGTGGATTCTGGACCATGTCTTGATCTTCACAGTGCACCTTCAAGGTGGTTATTATAAGCCCAATTTACAGCTACAGAAACAGCCGAAGTGACTCGCCCATGTCATTTACCTAGCAAATAAAGAGCTCAAATCTGGAATTAAGCTAAAATCTGTAGGATTCAATCCTATAAATGATAAAACAGCTATGGTCAAGTAATAAACACAACAGTCATATATGGTCAAATCATACACCAAATATTCAAATCACAGTCTAACTCTACTTTCATAACTGTTTTCTGCAGTGGCTAATATTGAAAGCAAGAAATGGGCTATTTACTTACAAAACGTCCTTTTGGAAATGTGGTAAATAGAAGAGCTTTTAATGCAAAACTGAACTCTCATCATTGAGCTCCAGATACATAGATCATAACTGGGAAGCTAAATCATGGCCATGGGAACGATACAGAGGAAAACTGCAGTGGTGTAGGGCAGATTTTGCTCATATGGCAAAGGGATTCAATATGAGAACATGCTTGCTCAGTGAAGTTAGCGTTGGACAGTTCCATGGAAGAATCTACAACGATACTATTTTTTTTCTGTGCTAGGACCTCAGCATTGCGGGCATGCAGTCTACCACTGAGCTACATTCTCGCTTCTGTACCCTTTTGTCATTTTAATTGCCTATTTTTTTAAGCCTAATTTTATAAGATAAGATAGTACAGGAATATTTCTGAAACAACATGCAAGCTGCAGTCACACAAGAAATTTAGTTTGAACACTTAGGAATTAAAAGAATATGCTTCAAATTTATTTGACATCATTTTAATTTCTCCTAGGCACTGATCATTTTGGTTAGCCTTGATTAAGTGGTGTATTTTATTCAAAATGTGATGTGACAAAATTTACCTTACTAAGATAAATAGCATTTGCTTCATTAAGAATGGCCCTGATTTTTGCGATTGCATGGGCAGTATCCAATTTTCAAAATGCCATCATTTATACATCTGCCAGTGAGAAATATCATGTTTATATTATAGTAATTTGAATTTTAGTAGCACATGTTAAATTCTAGGTAGAACCTTAGAATTATAATTAAAACAAATGATAAAAAAATGAATCCCAATTCTATTTAGAGTGATTCTATTGAGTTTTTCTATCACCAATTAATATCTGTAATTAACTCATCCATTTCACCCCTTGTGTTATAGATATACCACTGTATATCAATATACATATATACATATGTACATAAAATATACAAATATATTAGGACAATTAAACCATTAAGCAGAGTATTTTTATGAGATACAGTCCAGCAAAGTATGCACTGAAAAAAAACAAAAAAATTTATTAGGGGCTGGGGATATAGCTCAGTGGAATAAGCGCCTGCCTAGCAAGTGCAGGGTCCTGAGTTCGATCCCCAGTACCGCAAAAAAAAAAAAAAAAAAATTATTAAAGTAGGACTCAAGCTACACAGGGACATCAACAGGTGCCAGAAATACTTCATATTTTTAAATCGAATCTGTTTTGTGGGGTTTTTTCTTTGTTATTGATTTTGAGATGGTATCTTGCTATATTTCCCAGATGATTTGGAACTCCTGGACTCAGGTGACCTCCTATATCAGCTTCTCAAGTAGCTGGAACTATACATGTGTACCACTGCATCCAGCATAAATCTATTTTTTTAATTAACAATTACAAAAGAATTGATAAATGAGCCCTATATGGGGATTGGATACGGAAAAAATTAATGTTTGTTCATGTAACTTTTCAAACCATGAACTTCCAAAGAAATCAAAGGGAAATCTAAATCTGAAACCAGGCTTGTCATCTATATTCACATTGTAGTCTGTAAAGATAATTGAATAATATATCACCAGCAAACAGATCTAGGAAAAGAGAAACATAGTCCTGCATCCTCCATGAACAATGTAATAATTTCAAGTCATTCACCCCAAAATACTTTAAGAATGCCCTTTTTGCTTTATAAGGAGCACCTGAAGCCAAATTGTTATCCAGGCAAAATATTATCGATAAAAGCCTTATAGATAGCAGACACTAATAGCCTTTCTCCACACAAAAAAAAGCAACCACACAAAAAACAAGGCATTAGTGTGTGACGTCTAATAACCAGAAGACTATACTGCTATCCTATTTTATTATTAAAAAACTAAAGCGAATGTGAAGGTGACTTGAGTACTTCTCACTCCACGTGTTGAAGACTTCTTGCTTTATCTACCTGGCAAGTCTTTTCTCTGACTTCTTCCTGTTTTCTTTAGAGGTTGCCATAGAAACAGACTTTGCCCAGCCCTAGACCAAGACAGTAAGATTAGGAGAGCCATCATACATTCCGCTGTACCACGGAGCCATGTATTGCCCTTTTAAGTGCCTCACACGCGTGCTTTCAGTCAGTTTGGACATGCTGTTACTACTGACTACCTCAGAGCCTTCAGCACCACTAAGGGCACCCAAGCTAGAGGGGCAGTGTCCTGAAGGGGCAGGCACCTTTCTGAGGAGAAGCAATAAAGTAGCATTATAGAGTGTGCTTGGGGGAGACACACAACAACCTCATAGGAGGAAATACAGACCTATATGTACAGGTGTGCATGATATGCTATCTAACATGTCCCGTGAGATCATATAAGACTACATCAGTGGAATATTGTTCATATGTTCTTGAACATAGATAACATTTTGAAGAGCTGGTAGGCTCCAGTGTATTATTTCGCTAATAGAATAGAATTTTTTTCAGTTCTTTTCTGATTGTTAATAAAACATAGCAGATACAGCTAAATACATAAATAAATAATGAATAACATTTTGACCCCATCATATATATTATTTTAAGTGGCAGTTTCAAAGAAGGGTCAGCTTACTTTTCCTATGAGATTGCATTTATATGTTAAAAATCTCATTAATATATTCAAAAGCAGTCACATTTTTGGATATAGTTATTGACAGGGAGATATTGTGTAAAATGCCTGACACTGTTACCTCCAATGCTTTTATATATATATATATATATATATATATATATATACACACACACACACACACACACACACACACAGTTTTGCTTAGAAGTCTTTTTATTTTGTTGATAAACCTATTGAGGCCCTAGTCATACTCTTTGTGAGGTCTTTTTTTTAAGCCAGTACTCGATTTTTCACATATTTGTATCACAAGTCTGTTATATGTCTTAACTGGTCTTACAGATATCTATCCCACTGAACTTGGTATTTATAAGGTGTTCAAAACATATTTGTAGAGTACACTTGTTTCAGTGACCATTCTAATATAACAAGTGATTATTAAGGAGTCATTAAAACTGTTGGAGAAAAGATACAAAGCATATTTTCTACCTGTTGAATTACACTATACTGTATTAAGAGTAGTACACCAGGCCTAAATAGATACCTATCCTCCTAAATGTGTCCATTTTTCTTTATGATAATAAAATCATAACATTATTTTAGCACTATGTACTTTAAAGTGTGATTTCCACCCTAAATTCCATGTTACCATCATGGTACCTGTATGTGTCATGCTCGTACATTCATGTGATTCCTTAACAAGAGAATATGGAACAATGAATTACCAGGTCACAGCTAGAATTAAATTTTGTTGCTTCAGTTCAGTACTTCTTTTCCACAAGAGATCATATTTTACAACCTAGGATGACTGTCTATTATTACAAATTGATTATAATAACATCAAATTACTGGAAATTACTCTAGAATTTTCCAATAGTTATTTTTTAACTGTTGCACAGACTTACAGTAACCTACAATCACTGGAATCCACAGTGGAGCTATACTCAATATCTGTGTGAGGTTGAAGGAGCTATGGAAGAAAAGGCCACAGAGGAATGAAAATCATTCCAAATAGACTCACTGATCTTGAACTGACGACTAACAACTTCATCTGATAGAACAAGGAATTAACTGGTCCTTGGTGAACAACTGACTTCTCTGGGAAGTGTGGATCATTAAACGTCCATGTCACATGAACAAGGAAGAGGCTGTTTATTAAATCTCTAGGTGACTAATTCAGTCCTTGTGCAAGGTATTTATAAGAGGTCATCTTGCTCTAGTTAATAGCAAGCTGATACACGTTACTAAATAGAGTTTAATGCTTAGAAAGAAAATAGGACTTTTATGTGAAAATAATCACTCTAGGTCAGATCCTCAAGATTATAAAACCAAAATGATTACTTTCTTTATTCCTTCCTTTCTTGCTTTCTCCCTTCCTTCCTTCCTTTCTTCTTGTCTGTTCTTAGAGGTCAGTGTAACATTAGGCAATGGAGACACTGGCAACTCCTTCCCTAAGGAGAACTGCAATATAAATCTACATACATGGAGAGAGGTGTGTGCAAAGTAGCGACTGCATATACTTTTCTTCTTTTACCTCCTGATGGTAGATGTCTAGGATTCTCTCCAAAGACAACTCTTCAAAGTACAGTTTGTCACACTCATCAAAGTCAGTGCTCACAGTCTCAGGGTTGCAGTTCACCACCACTGTCTTCTTGCCAAGTTGACGCAGCGTGCGGATGCTGGAGACAGCACACCAATCAAATTCTACACTGCTGCCTGCAGAGACAGTGAGATTGGGAAAAGGGTAAGAGAAGCATGAAGTTACAAAGTAAAGAAAAGCAGAGAAATATACATGTCACCAGTCAGTCCAGGAAGAGGAAGCAAAAGACTTTCAACTTAATTTTTAAAACTTCAAAATATAAATTTCAGCCCTATGAGACATTGTATTAATGATGAGAAAAACAGGTTCTAATTAATGACAATGAAATATTGGCTTTTCTACTGCTGTAAATTCTGTAGTAGATAATCTCCATATTTGAAGTATTTAGGAAAAAACAATGCTAATGGGAGATAATTTTAATGATAAAAATAAATCAAATTAACAGACAATAAATTCAAAGTGAACACATTGACCTCAGTTCATACAAAGAGTTAATTCAGTGATCAGAATATTCGAGTTCTTGTTTCAATCTTTCCACTTAACCTGCTGCTTAAGAGCTCAGTGAAGATCCCTAAAGTGTCTTACATCTCTGAAATGTCTTTATTGATGGGAAAGACCTATCCTTTCTATGCATATCCTTTTAAATCTGAGGAGCCACCCATGCAGTGTGAGTGACCTTCTCCGAGTAATCTGGAGTATAATGATTCAAATGCCTCAAACTATCACCTCTGCTGGGATGCCACAGAACCAAAAGCTCTTGTACTTAAATCTTATAAAAAATATGGCGTTCAAATGTAGTAGCATGTTAATTTTCACTATCAAGGAAATACACATTTGATTAACAGCTCTGCTAGGCTTTTCTGTACCCTAAAGTCATTCACCATTGTTTCATAAATTAGGTAAAACTGAAGTTAAAAAAAAAAAAGATCTAGAGAGGAGAAGGTTATATGTTCATGGAGATGTTTAAATCATTAAACCATCAGATCACCACTATGGTCTGACTGAGTCAGAATTCAGATTCAGGTGTTAGAAATTTAATCACTACTGGGCATAGTGGCACATGCCTGTAATCCCAGCACTCAGGAGGCTGAGACAAGAGGATCACTGTGAGTTCAAGACCAGCCTGGGCTACAAACAGAGCTCAAGGCAAGCCTGAGACCCTGTCTCAAAAAGACAAAAAAAAAAAAAAAAAAAAAAAAGAAAAGAAATTTAATCACTGATACATTACTGTGAGATGGGCCTTTCAAATGGTATTTGAGCAGAGCCCTTGTTAAAAGGTCACTGCTATAATAAAAGGCCTTGGGAGAGAGTTTGGTTCCTTTGTACCTTTCTGCCTTCTCCCAGTGAGGACACAGCACTCCTTCTTGCCAGAGAATGCAGAATTCAAGATGTAATCTAAAAAGCGCAAACCCCAACCCTTACCAGACAACTGAATTTGCTGGTCTTTTGATGTTGGACTTCTTATCTTCCAGAACTGGGAGAAATGTTTTGGTTATTTATAAACTATCTATCCTCAGGCATTTTGTTATAGTAGCAGAAATGTACCAAGATAATAATTAAAGTGGTAAAAATGTGAATTTTGGCTTACTTTAAGACTTGGTGAAACTAATATATCTTGAGGCACCTAGTTAATTGTAAAAACTATGCTCAAAGAAACTAAGACTACTAAATCGTATACTTTATCATTTGCATATTAGAATACCTTTTAATAACTAAATATATAATGTTTTTATTCACCAATATCACTATCCATTTAATGTACACCTGGAAATTGCAATAGATGTGAGTGGATATTAAGCATGTAATTTTAATTGACTAGGGAGAAAATGTCACAATCTCTGCTGATATTTTAATTAGATTGTGTAATTCTCTACCTACCAATGAAACAAAGTCTTTGGTATTTGATGCAAACAGAAAACCTATAGAAGGTCAAAGTTTATATCTGCAGTAAAGCCCTTTAGCAAATTTAGAACCTTCTGAGGAACTATATTAGAAGAGACATAGTTGAAGTCTATTCCAGCCTCCAACCTCAGAGACAGACTTGAGTCACTTAATAAGGGTAAAAGGGATAAAAAGATATGGCAAGATGAGGTTCCATCTGTATTTAAGATCTGTGTTTAAGTCTCACTGCTAACATAAGTAGCTATACAAGTTTGAGTTTTAGTTCTCTGAACCTCACCTCGCTAATTTGCAAAACACTTATTGTAATGGCATTTATTTCACATCTTTCTGAAAAAATGAGATCAATGTATATGCAAATATGAATTGTGAATCCTATGCAAATAGAAGTCATCATTTTACCAATGTGATATGGACCACAGCCCAGAACCATCATTCCATGTTCATCAAAACTGATATCGTGCTCCTGGGGTGGAAAAAAACAGAAAAAGTGGAAATGATTATGTTATTCTTCCATTTAATTAAACTAACTCTCTTGTATGTGATTGTACCTTTCTATTCTTGCTTTCGTTCACAAGCATATTCTTAACTCCGGAAACCCACTACTGAAATGTATTGTACAGGCTTTACTTACTTGTGAAAATTAGATTTAGCTCAATATTAGCAAATCAAATAGTCATGAGAACACAGCATAATTTTACGCTCACGTAATCATTGTGCTTATATTTTACTTGTTTGACTTCATTATCGTAAGACAGTTCTTTAAAAATGTGGATAGAAATATATCACTGCATCTGACCCACATGATGTCAATTTTATTGTCAAGATCACTAGACAATCAAAGATGGAAAATACATTTTTCCTGGTATGGCTCAGCTGCTAAATCTAGAGCTCTCCGTAAAAGACAGTTTGGCAGCTCCTACCTGACCATTGTAGGTCACGTACAGGTAATTTGTTACAGATGGGTATTCTGCAGCCAGTGTATCAATCTGCAAAAGGAGATCAGTTCATTAATTATTTTACTCCCTCTCTCCATTATAATTTTTAAGACTAAGGGTTTTTGTGCTGGTTTCTTATTTCTTTACTATCTAATACTGTCAAAAATAAAGACAGGAAAAGCTATGTGTGATCTGATCGCTTTCGAATTCTGAAAATCAAGAAGAGAGAAAATAATATCATCTAGTTATTACTTAAGTGATAAGTAGCCACACAGGCCTCCGAGCACTGTTGGATCACTATCTCCCTTGAACAGGACAAGATGATCATATGCTCCACTAGCTACCAGGAAAACTAGCAAGCAGCTATCTAAAGCAGGTGTGTGAAATCTAAAATCAGAGCCAAATACCCTATGAATAAAGATGGCTTTGGTTTACAAATTAACATATAGGATGTAAGTTACTAAAGGCTATAAGAAAGGAGATCACATAAATACCATAAACTGTAAGCAGAGGGTAGGAGATCAGAAGCACAGTGAACACATTTAGAAAAAGGAAATCAATTTTGTTCTCGAGGGCCAAATAGTTCAGCCTAGTGAGCAAGAATCTGAGGCTGACAGGGCAAGCTGGCATAAGACAGGTGAGCGGGAAGAAAGATAATAATCGCTGAGTAGAAAATATTTAGCATCAAGCTTAAGACCTGAGGGTATCCATGGCCGCCCCCCTCCAAGCACACAGAAAAAGAGCCAATACTTTTAAAGGACAAAAAGCAGCTGGTGGTACTTTAAACCAAGATAGCCCTTCCATTAAAAGCCAAAAGAAAGAAAAAGGCACATACACCTATGAACATTCACGTGTGATTGTCATGAATACTAGATGACCTCATTAAGCCCAGCCCTATCACAATGAATACTAAATGAGCCATAATGATGGGGCACTTAAAATAAAGTATTACCCTGTAAAATCTAAGTGCCAGTGGAGATAACTATTATTTTCAAGAGGCTCACCATCATGCTAGGGTATTTCAAGTCCTTCTATTATCATACTAATGATTTCACTTATTACAAATACATTTGAACATAGGTCAAAAAACAAAGGAGAGGTCATTTTGATTTTTTTTCTTTTACTTAGGAAAATCAGGTATTTGTTCATATTTTTACAGCCCTGTGCCCACTCTTCTTCTTTCCCTTTTAGGCATAAATCATCCCTGTACTAAATAAAACTGCTGACGTCATGAGCATCCATCACACAAGCAGGCTCATTTTCTAAACATGGTTTTCTTTTTATGGAGAACAGTATGCTGAGTTGGTGCCTATATTTCATCAAAGATATCCTTGGTAGAATGGGGAACTCTCACCTGTTTAACCCAGGGATGGATGTTTTTCTTCAGTCTGAGCTCCCTTGTCTGGGCCTCAGTCAGTCCCAGGCATTTTGAGATGTGCTTGTCCGAGAAGCCGATCTCCTTGGCTGTCCTCAGGGTCTCCTCAGAAATGGACTCACTGGAACATGACAGCAAAGAGCAGTGGTGTTCAGAACAAACAGTCAGAGGCCCGAAACTGTTCCATTTCAAAAAGCAGCACAGACTCCCTGATTCCTCCTGGTAAACTTACTTAGGTCTCCTCATCTTTTAAAAATGTAAAAATAACTAACCTGCTAGATCTTTCATCCTCTGCGATAAAGTCTTGTGCAGTACCAGTGCCGGCCTCTGCATGGGGCTCTACGTTCAACACCCTATGCACCCTGTCTTGTTTATTTCCTTAGTTCAACTTTGGCTTTGGCATCTATTCTTCTGGTAAATGTCCTGAGGTTCTGCTCTTTGTCACCCGTTTCAGCCTAGCTATTTTCTCTCCTCTGTCCATTGAGCCACTGTCATGGGAACAAGTAGCACAGCGGGTGGATGATTTGCGAAGCCGCGCCTCCTCTCCAGTGCCTGACTTGTGCTCTTGGTCTATCCTGACACTCACCCCGACCCAGTGCCCCAGTGTTGCTTCTGACCGTGCCTGCTCCCTCCATGCACTACCTCCAGGCCCTAACACCACCACACGTCAGTCCAGTTGGGAAGAGAGCTTCGTGCTTGTATAATTATTTTCTCTTCAAGCTAGATTTGTCTCACTTTCTCTCATGCTCATTTCCATAACATAGACTTTGTATTGTTTCTCCCACCTGCAATGCTTTTTTGACGTACCTTTTACCTATCCAGATTTTCCTGAACTCTCAGCCACCCTTCAAAGGTCAACTAAAATGAAGCCACTGAGTTTGGTCTCCCCCATCCACTTCTTCTCGAAATGTTCCCTGACTCTTTTCCTTAGAGCTCTGGACATAGAACCATTTTCCTTAGCATGTCATCATTACCTGATATTTTTAAGTGTGCTTTCAAACATTCATTCATCAAATGTGTTTTTCTTCTTTCTACGTTTAAATGTCATGGGAACAAAGAATATATCTGTCTCATTTACCAAATTATTCCCAAAGCCTATGACATTATCTGGCCCACAGACAGCATTCAATAAATATCTATTAAATAAATAAAATAAATTACAATTCTTTCTTACAGAAAAGACAGAGATGCAGTTGAAATTAGCTTGTAATTATATTTTAAAATGTAGAGAAAAATAGTTTGTCAAGAGCTAAGATACAGAAGAATAAAACACTACTGTAAAACATCCCTAACCACATGCTTGTGGGCTAGTGATTTCAAACAATAATCAATACAAGGAAATTCAATTATAATAGCTCAGCAGTCGATACAATGAACCTAACATATAATAGCATATTATCAGAATATCTGTTACACTATATAAAGCACTCTTGTGAAACCCTGTTAACAGAATGTAAATCTCTTGCTCTTTGTTCAGTCTAATTTTTAATTCTTTTTAATTAATTCATACTCTGAGTTTGTAGAAGAAACAATCAATCTGCTACATATAATGACTATTTCTGACTGTCTAGTATCAGACTGGTTTCAATTTTTGCACCTTTAACCTTCCCTAGTTCATTTATTTTTTTTCTAGTGTACCTGAATTCCTTTCATTTCAAATCAGTGCATTATTTCTCCCATATATTTAACCATTTATCCTTCTATTTTTATTGTGAATTTAATCTTGCCAAGTTTTTTATGAGAATCCATTCAGGGAAGTATGTTTTTTTCTGTCAAATTCTTGGTGGCAACCTGATGTTAAGTATTATTACTTAGAATACATTCCAAGCCATATGCAATACGATCAAGAATTTTTCTGTCCAATATGGTAGCCATTAGTTAGGTGGTTACTTAAATTTAAAGATCAGTTAATTAAAAATTTTTAAAAAAAACAAAAATTTAGATCTACAGTTATTCTAGCCACATTTCAAGTGCTCGATAGCCACATGTGGCCAGAAGCTACTGTATCACCAAGGCAGATTACAGAAAATTTCCTTACAGGACTTCCTATTGGATGGTGCTACTTGAGACAGTATAAAAACAGTACTGTGGGAAAAGAGAAGGGAAAGAAGGGGAAATTATGCATGTATGTGTATACAGAATAGCTAACAGCTGTACTACTGTCTTCTGTTGCTTTACTAAAGGGAGCAGTTAATGATTACTTGTTTGATCATTATTGTATGTCTGTTTGTTTTCCTGAGAAACCACTTTGAAGTTATCAGTACAACAACCATTATTAATTTCCTACCACTTTGTCTGTAACTCTGTATTGTTTGTACTGTTCTTATGCTATTTTGTAAATGAACATCTGTTTGTTAATAGGTTTTCCTTCTTTTATTTTTAAAATAAATTTTTAAAAACAGTATTGGAAACAATGGAGTGACAGTGCATGAAAACAACTTATGGAGGGATAAGATGTGTGATGCACCATAAGGTCAAAGAAAAGAGATAACAGTGTGAGTGGTTGTATCTGTGAAATACTATGGCAGTCAGAGCTGTACCCAGGGCCATAAAGAAAGTTCAGCTTTATATGGATGGAGTCACAGATGTGCTATAGGCAAGGACAACCATACCACAATAATCGCAGTGCAATGATAGACTCCACGGGTATCGCAAATACGCTGCAGACGAAGAGCTGGAAAGAGTGAGCAGGAGGTTGGGTGGCAAGAGGCAGTACCAGCCGTTGTCACTCTTCCATCTGTGCTTGTCCATCTAGGGAGCAGGTGCTGTGTATCAGATGTGTGTTGCCTATATGGACGATGTGAAGAGAAAATGCAGAACTCTCCGCCTCGAGGAGGTCAGAGGGCACAGGCCAACGGCCATGCATGTGACTATACTGTGAGAGATGCTATCACAGAGACGTAGACAAGACCAAGTTGGGGCACGGAGAAGAGCTTCCTGCTTCTGTGGATGCCTGGAAACACTTTACCCCGCATGTGATTTCTGATCTTTAAGGACTATGAGATATTTAAATGTATTATTCTCTTTAGTTTTTAAATAATTAAGAAAAAATTAGATGATGGATTTTGTTTTTGCCCCTTGTTTAATAAATATATTTTCACTTTCTTGCTAAGTTGCTCCTAAGCCAGTTTCTTATTTATCTGCAAGTATGCATTCAGCCCATAGTACAAATGTACTACAAATAATCTATCTTTCTATGATATGACTTTATTTTTTTCTATGATAGAATTTTACATGAGAATCTTTTAAAAATGAATCTCTGTGAGCTTTGCAGATCTCAAACCATATTAATGTTTATATGCAGAGGGGAGGGCTACATATGTCTCTGTGGTCTACAGTTGTATTAAAACAAAGGGATAAACCTTAGATTAGGTAAAGAAATCATGCACATATACCACCAGACAAACTCTTACCTACATGTTTTTCTAGGCACTTACTCCAATATTTTCCCATCACTACTGGTTAGCAATGAAGAAAAGACAAGCAAAGAATAAATAGATTTTGAATACAATATTTCCTTATTAGTACAAAACTATCAATGGCATAACCCATGTTGTATTACTGCGTAGATGACCATTTAACTTAACTTACAAAAGCCAAAACCCTAAAAAAAAAAGTTATCCAGATACTTGCAGCACACCCATGTGTTCAGATGAACCGTCAGATTCACAGTTACAACTACAGATTAGTAGCACTGTAAATGCGAGTTCTAGCCCAGAAATAAGCATAAATTATCCATTTATCTTTAGCTTTTTTGGTCATTTATTTCTCTTTGTTGCTATAGGTACTTTAGCTTTTATTTAGTTTTGGTCTTGAATGATTTACTTTTACTCCTTCTCATGTGGAATACCAATCAGTTATTTAAAGGTCATTGCTATGCTGCTTTAAATGAAAAGTATAAAAAATGATATCAAATAAATATTTTTTAAAAAACTATTTCTTTCCTCACATTTCTATTGGGGATACAATAAATTTGCATTTGTTTCTTCCATATTCAGGAATGCAGTCTTTTCTATACGGGAATATACATAATTCCTCTTGTTCTTTTTCACCATAAGAGTTCAATAGAGTATATTTTCAGATATCTTTAGCAAATATTCATTTTTTTCTTTCTACTCATGAAAAGAAATGTGACTCTTACCAGCAAAGGCAGGAAAGAAGGAAGCAAGGGAGGGAGGGAATGAAGGAGGTAAAAACAAAAGAGGGTGATGAATAACATCAGGCTTGTGCATAAGAAAGTGAAGTGAATTAATTCTGCGCTCAGCTCTGGTAGCAAAAAGAAAAACTATCTGTCACTAAGACTAACTCAGTTGTTCCAGCGCCCCCATAGAACCCCCCACTCCAAAGAGATCTCATTATTTATAAGGGTAGACTGGCAAGAGAAACAGCCAGACAAAATAATGATTATGAGTGATGCTTAGAGCAGGGTGAAAGCTATTCCTACAGAGTCACCTCTCCAGCCACTCCAGGTGACAATTTTGAAACAGATACATTGAGCTATGCCTGCCCAGTGCATAGCTCAATGTATGTACAACTGTTAAGCAGTACAACTGTTAAACTCCTTAGCAGAGTCTTATAATAATTTCCTGATAAAGGAAAAACATCTTAACTTTGCCCAATATGCAAATAACTAGATAAATAACTGACATAATATTTAAACACCTTGAAAATTAGAGTATATTAAATTAGTATGGCCTATTAGTAATGCATTCATCCACTTTAACTTGAATGAAAATGCTGAGTGTGTTTATATAACATTCAAAATGTTGTGACTTTGTGTCATATTTCATTCATCATCTCTCTGGCTATTAATTTTCACTCTTCAGACATATTAAATAGTCCAAAGCACTTTGCAGACCTCCCACTGAAAAATAGATGTTGATCCGGACCCACCACAGCATTCCAAAGACGGGTGTTACCTAGGTTACCCTAACTCCATGACAGGGTCAGCTGGGTCACCCTGATTTAGATAAGGTTAAACCTCTTTGGAGTCAAGTTCAAGATAAATAATCCTAAGTGAACACACAACCCACTTAACAGTGTGGAGTGTCAGACATGGGCTCTTCCTCAGTTTGCCACTATCAGGCTACCCTCCATCTTGTCTGCTAAAAACAGCTTCCACCATCACTAAGTTTTT
Organism: Dinomys branickii; assembly: GCA_004027595.1. Classification (NCBI taxonomy): domain Eukaryota; kingdom Metazoa; phylum Chordata; class Mammalia; order Rodentia; family Dinomyidae; genus Dinomys; species Dinomys branickii. The sequence continues at coordinate 100,175 of PVLD010000430.1, read as the reverse complement.
GTGGCTGTTGTTGTTGTAAAATCAAGCTAAGTAGAACCTTATTGTAGGAATAAGTCCATAGCATTTTTTTTTCAAAGTGAAAGTGTTAATTTGGAACAAATTCTAAACAGAATAATTACTAACAGAAATATAAATGCTAAAATTGTAATTCAAACTGCTTTTTGAAGCTTCAGTAGGGAATACTGCATTGGCAGGACATTGTACTTCAAGGGAGCCTTATTCCAAGCTAAAAACGTAATGTGATCAGCGGAATGGCTGTAAAGCCCACAGTTTTAAAACATGTCTATGAAAGGCTCCTTCTGTTATTTGATATATATACTTTTGCATACTGAAGTCTTGTTTATTTTTTAGTCTTTTAAACATATACACATTAGTGCCATACTTAAGAACTATACCCTCTAAAATCTGTATATTCCCTACCAGCTTTTCTTGCTTTAGAGTTCAAGGGCAAAGTCTTCAAAGGTTAGACTTTCATCACTGCATAATAAAATCTAAACAATAAAACAAAGAAGCACCAAAGGTTTGCACTGTTGGCCTTCTCATAATCTTCAGTTTCTCTCTACTTAATAGAACAAAAGGACAATGAAAAATTTTAGAGGGAGAAAAAAAAACACCTTAAAGCCAGACATTCAGACTTCTACACACTCTGCCATATTCTTTCAGCCCACAGACCGCATGGTTCAGTCGTTACTGCGGGAAGCCTCACGTGTGCTGTTTGGTTTACAAACAATACAAGTCTTGCTCCTATCTCTCCCACTTCCAGTGCAGATTTGTTGTTGTTTAAAATTCTACCCTGTCATCTCTGAAGCTTCCTCCACTCACACTTGGTCTTCAATAATAAATGATAAAAGGAAATGGAATAAATTCCTCTTAATGAGGAAATTTTCACCTGGCACCGTGGAGCTGAGGAAATCTATTAGCGGACTGGAGGAACGCCCGCAGCATCGCAATTACCAAGGGACCCAAGCACTTCACACAGACCTCTCTTCCACTTGACTGGCTTTTATCTGATCCACCAACTCACAAGTAATACTAAACAAATTTCCCTCCAGATTGCACAAGCTCTAATGTGAAAATGAACACTCCACTTGGCCTACAATTATGGGACGAGCTTGCAAATTTATTATTATCCTATTTAAAAAAAAAAAACCTAAAAGACAAAAGCTGAAAAACTCACTAAGCCTAATGTTCAGTAATGACACCTGCTTTATTGTGAAAGAGAACTAAGATATATGATGGCTGCCTAGCAGCCCTGCTCCAACTCCTCCCCTAAGTTTTGCATGGCTTCATTGCTTTTTTTTTTTTTTTTTTTTTTTTTTTTTTTTTGCATCTCTCAGGTTTTAGACCATGACAAAAATCACAATGGTGCCACCAGGGGAGAAGTTAATTGTGTTTGCATCTTTTCTCTCAAGGAGATAAAAGTTGTCTTTTTTCTTAAAAGGAACGGAAGACTTTTTCTAAAAAAATATGACTATTGCCTAGGAAAGCAAAGGATAAAAACATGGACAATACTACCAATTTCTCTTCATTCTGAGAGTGCCATGCTTATTTCCATATAGCAATTATGTCTATGAGGGAATTAAAACCTCAATATTCATCTCTCATATATAGAACAAACAATAATATCTATAGCAGTGTTCTTGTAAAACAGCATCATGATATCTGTCTCTTGGGATCTGTGCCGACTATCACAGTAATGCTATAATATGACAAGTATTGGTTTTGAAGAGATGGCATACTTACACTATATTTTACCTATAGGCTATTAACAACTGTAACAAGAGGATCAAAACAAAAAGAAAATCTCATGGGAAGTTGACACTATAGATATTTTTAAATAGTACTCTTCCCAGTGCCAAAGTATGAATCCAGTACTCTATCAATGAGCTACACTCCCAGCTCCCAAACAGTTGTTAATTCCCAGAATTCTATATTTCCCAAATTTTTAATGACACCAATAATCCAGAAATATTGATATTACCTTGTTATGATAAGATAGGTCCATACTACTGAATATAATATTACAATATGTTCTGTGAACACAAGGAGCAAATAATGAGGAAAATAAGCTAGTGTAGGTAGGTTGCTGTTTTGAGTCTTAATGAAAGACATTTTATTTATCAATTGTTCTGGTACTCATTCTTTGAAGTCTGACCACAGTGCAGTAACACAGAAAAACAAATGGAAACCACCTGACCAAAGCAGTTAGCCATGACTCTTAGTGGAAAATAAAGCTTGCTTTCACTTACCAAAAATGTTTCATCTGATTAGACTGAAATAAAAGGCAAAATCTATCTTACTGAATAGTGCTTCTGTGACTTCTGATTAACATTATTTATAATTTTAATTCTATCTAATGTATACTCTTCAAATATAAAGCTCATTCAGTACACAAAACTTTATGTTTTCTTTTTTTTAAACCTTATGTTTTCAATGAATATGGATCTAGAATGTAAATCTCACAGATGAAAAGGAACACTTTATGCAACCTCAGCAGAAAACTCAGCTGAGCACTCTTTGATGTGCTACAATGTTAATTTACTAATAAATATATTTAAAAGTCCTATATCTTAAAAACTCTCCGTTTTTAAATCAAGTCCTGTTTTCACATAATAGTGCTTTTCCAAATACCACATATGTTTTTCCAAGCAACAAATGTATAACTTTCGATACAGGACTGCTTTGGCTTCTAGAAACTGGCTGTACCCTAGAGTCAGACTCCAACTATCCCAAACAATTTCTGAACCGCATATAACAGAAACTGTTACACACAGGTAACTCCAAGCAATTTATTAGGGGAGGCAAAGGGCCAGGAGGAAGGAAAAAGAGGAAAAGCAGGAAAAGTAGAAAGACATAAAGAGTCTCGCGTGTCACCTCCATTTGATCCCATACTTCAGCTTGGTTTGTCTTTTCACTTTCCTGGATAAAGTTTCTGCACCAGCACCTTAAAGTGGTGAGGGCAGTCAGGATTTTACACCTAGCAAAACACAATCTGTCTTCTAAAGAAAGTGTGCTCCCTACAGAACACATCCCCCCAGCCTCTACCCTCAGGAGGCAAGGCTGCTGCTCACAGTCCTCGGGATAAACCCCATCTTCTTAGATGAGGTCAGCAGTGGCAGCTTTGGGCCCCTGTAAAAGCATCTTCAGGATTAATTACAGGTGCAAAAAATCCTAGAGATCAGCAACTGACTATGTAGCTTCTGTAAAAACAACTCTGGACACATATTCTGCCTCAACTTAATTTCCATTCTACACTCAGGTGTTTTTACTCACAAATGCATGAACTTGGCAAAACAAGGCATGTGCATTTTATCTGAAGAAAAATATATGTGTACATATAAAAGAATGTATATGTACTCTTTTATTATAAATATGGCAAATTTCTAAATACATATCTTATTTCAAGTCTCCGTACCCTTGGAAATGTTTACGTCTTTTAAAAGCTTTCTCCCTGCCAGGCTGCCTGTGTCTTCCTTGCAAGAGTTCTGGAAAAGGGCACGTTCCTCACAGCGCTTCTGTCTAAGTGGGGTCAACAAGCAGGCAGGAAAACATGTGGCTCACAACTTGACAGCTAAGAAGGACCTGATCTCCAGCTGTCTAATTTAAAAGTCATATCTCTAAAAGGAAGCTCCTGAGAAGCGTGGGTGACTAGCACTGAAGGCAGAAATCCCCAGCTAGATTCCCTGCTCCCCCGACTGGCACGACCTAACGAGTGACACACACCTTGCTATGACTCAGCTTCACCATCCATAAAATGTAGAATAGTGATTTCTACACCTAAAAACCCACAGAGGTCTGTATTAGAAATACTCTGGTTTTTTTTTTCTTTTTTTGCCTTAACCTTCTTTCCCGGTTAACTCAAATCATTCAATACAACTGAAAATATTTATGACTATTTCTCATGTAAACTCTTCAGAAAATGCATTAGTTTAAAACTGTGAGTTATTTAATCATAACTGTACAAGTACTGGCTTTGCATTAGTGATTTTTATAATGCAACTCAGTATTTTAATGTTAACTTATAGATACTCTCTCCTCCATAATACAAAATGATTAGATAAGTCATCTTTCATTAAAAATGTTTATCCAGCACCCTCATAATTAATGAGTAGATATGGAACCATATTTTGAAAAATTAAAAACTAGACATTGATTTACAGTGTCTTCCAACACAGAGTCAGTTTATACCCTGGACCATGTACATTTTCCACTTAATGTCGGTCCTTTTGAGAGACCAAGACTTAAGTTGCATTCCTCTCCACATTTCCCTGTTTTGTCATGATTGAGAATTATGATTTTGCTTTCTACAAATAACATTTCCTTATTTATTTAATTGACTTATGATCTTACAGACATTTTTGAGTGCATTCTTGATGCCAAACTATGGTAAATAAAGAATAGACAACATTTACATGTTTCAGAACTTACACTATACTTTACAATGCTGAACTCTATTCTACACTCATACAAATCAACCGAATTCTCACTAAGAAGTGTATTAAGACATCATGTTATTTGGTATTTTCCCTAGGGAAATTCTCAACCTAATTGGAGGATAATACTACCATATATGAAATAGTTACAGAACAATGACATGAAACTATGTGGCCTCAACCAGTTCAAACAGAAAGCAAGTAGGTAAGCGGCACAGAGTTCAGTTTCTGTTCTTACACTGTCTTGCTCTATTGTAAGATTCCTACTTTCATGAAACAAAACAAAATAAGAGCAAAACATCAGCCCCTCCAAATTCAAAGACCCAATCCAAAACTGGGCAGCTGTGAACACACACTTCTCAGAGAAAGAAATACAAATGGCAAATAAATACATGAAAAAATGTCCCATATCATTAGTCATTTGAGAAATGCAAATTAAAACAACACTGAGATTTCACCTCACCTCAGTAAGAATGGCTAGCATTAAGAAATCAACCAATAATACACGCTGGTGAGGCTGTGGATAAATAGGAACTCTTCTCCTCTGCTGGTGGGAATGCAGACTGGTGAAACCACTGTGGAAATCAATTTGGAGATTCCTCAGCAAACTAAATCTAAAGGTCCCATTCAACTCAGTTATTCCCCTTCTGGGTATTTTCCCAGAAGATCTGAAAACATCATATCACAGGGATATATGTGCACCCATGTTCACAGTGGCACAATTTGTAACTGCTAAATTGTGGAAGCAACCCAAATGCCCATCCACTGAGGATTGGATAAAAAAATCGTGGCATTTTTATATAATGGAGTATTACTCAGCTATGAAGAAAGATAAACTCGAGGCTTTTATAGGTAAATGGTCACAACTAGAGAACATACTCATTAGTGAAATAAATCAGACCTGCATGTGTAAGCAACATATTGTCTCACTAGTGTAAGAACCTGAAAGTGAATAAAAACTAGGAGGTATGATAGACATTGTGAAAATGAAAGGAAAATGCTCAAAAGTAATGGGTAACTGGTGTGTGGGAAAGAAGGGGAAATCATGTAAGTGTGTATGTTCAGGATAGCTAACAGTTGTACTACTGTCTTCTATTGCTTTACTGAAAGGGATAGTTAATAATTACTTGTTTGATCAATATTGCATATCTCTATTTGTTTTCCTGAGAAACCACTTTGAAGATATCAATACATAATACAACAACCTTTGTTAATTCTCTACCAATTTGTCTGTAACTCTGTATTGTTTGTATTGTTCTTATGCTATTTTGTAAACGGATGTCTGTTTGTTAATATGCTTTCTTCTTTTATTTTTAAAATAAAAAAACAAAGTAAGCAGACACAACTTGTCACTTGCTGAAAATCACACATCTGCCTATCTCTTTTCACTATAAATTTCATCCTTAGACTTGAGCTTCCACTCCTACCAGTTCTTCATCAATTTTGAGGACTTATTCAATTATCTTCCTCTTTTATCTGAGACAGAAAAAAGCTGTCCTCCTATTTTATTTATTTTGTAGTAAATTCTCTTCTCTTCTCTCACACATCAGTGGGATACACTGAAAGAAAAAGTGCTGCCCTTGGACTCAAAGTCCTGAATTCAGATCTTTGTTTTACCATGAATAACTTGTGAAACCATGGAGAATTTTTGCTGTAAAATATGGCCTAGGGATAGAACCCCCAGCAGAACTAAGCACTGAGACTTACAGGAGATATAAGAGTACAAAGTACCAGAGCTCTTGTTAGTAACCTTCAGTGGACTGCCATGGATTCATGTTTCTGATTCTCAGATGCGAGCAGTGCATCCTCTCTATGTACAACTATTTGTACACATCATAAGCTGATTGTAGACAGGCTAATGACTAACAAATAGCCATCTACCAATGGCTTTGGATTTTGTGGAATGCCTGGTACAAAATATGTACTCAGTAAATATCAACAAACAAATACCATTTGGTCTAATAATAAATCCCCATCACACTGAGGTTAGGGATATTGACATAGATAATCAGACATGTAAAAACTAAGATACAGAAAATATATACTATAATGTGTATTTATTATTATATAATATGCATATTATTACATAATAATCATAATGCAAATATTGTTCTGAAAGATCTTTAAATAAAGTATTTATCTTGTCCACACCAGAATCATAAGTACTATTCCACATTTTCAAAAATTTACAATGATTTGTCAAAGCAGTGAAACCACAATTTAAATAATAAATTAACTGAAGTTGCTCAGAACATTAAACATTCAGTGTAAGATATTATCTATAATTAAATAAATGATTAGTCTTAAAAAATCAATGGAGGGGCTGGGGATATAGCTCAGTGGAATAAGCGCCTGTCTAGCAAGCGCAGGGTCCTGAGTTCAATCCCCAGTACTGCCAAAAAAAAAAAAAAAAAATCAATGGAGTCCTATCAAATCTACGACACCACCTAAAACATTCTATCTTATCACATACAGTGTAACAGTAAATTAAAAATAAAATACATGGTTGGCATTAGTCCACAATTCCCCATAGCAATATTCCATTTTTACAGAGAAAAAATAATTTGTTTAAGTAAATTCCAGTCTTTAACATTCTTGAAATTCTTACTATGTGTCTTGGAGTATGAGTACTAAAAGCATAGGATAATAGTATGCATTGTTTCCTATAGTGTTAAATACTTGATATGAGATACATTATACAGTCATCTCATTCTGTGTCTGTCTAGTGAAACAAAATGGGAGTTTTGAGAATTAGAGTAAACTGAAACTTAGAAATATAGTGTAAGTTAGTTGTGAGGCAAGGTTATGTAAGACCAAGTTCTGTGAATAAAACCAGAGGGCTCCACCAAAGGGTCCAAACATCCTCATTCTCATTTTTATATCCCAGACAATTAATGATACAATAAGCATATGTCATACTAATATATCTGATAAATTATATGCATTATAATCAACCATTTTTATTTCCCTAAATTACTTCTATATTTTCAGGCTGGAGTTGTAATTTTTCCTGTTAGAAATTATATATTATCTCAGAAAGTAAAGCACTAACGATTTCTTCTTATGTCTAAGTTCTAACAGCTCCTGCGTGACACATTTCCCTTGGAAACTTCAATCAAATACAAGCACAAAACATTCTTGTCTGATTTTGCTATGCCTCATGAGCAAGTTAAATAAAAAGTCAATGGAAACTAGCATGCGTAGGAGAGGTCGTTCAGAGGGAGTGTTTCAGCTAAGGTGACACCTGCATTATTGCATCTGCCAGAAGTTTGTGGCTGCAGGGAAATGGCCAGCTTTACTGAGCTCAATTTAGCACTTGAACGCCCAAGTGGAACTCACCAGGATTGCCCTAGATTGTTTTCCTAAGCAATAGGCACACCTATGATTTTTCAGCCCTTACCAATGGGCATAGTTTATCACACTGAGCATAGTGATGTTCAGATGGAAACCGGACCCTTGAAAACTACACTTTACTCTCCTTTTCTACACTGATTGTAGCAGTAAGTGGCAGTGAAGGGGAAAGAGGATTTTAATTTCAGAATTAGTTTAGCAAAGAAAACACTCTGTATAAACTCTATAAAATACTGATTAAAAGCAGTTCCTGTATAACTTGTACATAAACTCAAACTTATGCCAACAATTAAAAGAGAAATAAATCTAAAACTTAGCTTCCAAAACTTACATGGTATGAAATGTATCTCATTGGATGTATGCCTTACTTTTCAACATCCAAGATGGTTGAAAACAGATTGTTTTAAAATCATCAAATACAATGTTACTTACATGGATAGCATTGTTCATGAAAGAGAGAAAATGGGTCTTTCTAGCAAAATTTCCTAAATTTAATGGAACACAACAGGACTAACAATCACCGTATAGTAGAAAATCTTCCATTTGGTAAATAAACACAGTAAATCTAGGAGTCTTCTGAAGTTAATCACATAAAAGAAGGACTCAGAACAATACAGCTTAGCTTTAGCTAATAGAAAAGCAAAATTATACAAATTAAGCATTATAATAATATCCTGGAGTTGAATATGTTGGTTGGAAATAGCTAGAGAAGTCCCAAAATAAAAGCTACTAAATACTAATTTTAGAATAAGAGGCAGAGAATAAACAGGTGCTCAAAGCTGGTAATTAGAATTCTCACATACCTTGCTTGCTTGTTCATATTTCTTTTTCCTTTAAGGATCAGGGTTGTCTTTCACATAAAACTGCTAATCCAAAGTGATATTATAGATTAAAATGTTTTGGTATTACTTGTAGCAATATCAGTTCAACCAAGGAATCTTTATACCCGTGCTTGTCTATTGATTATTAACACAGTTGAAACATTTGTCCTCTGGCTCACAGCAAGAGGGCTATAACCATTTGTTGGATAATATAACTATGCTGAAAGTATATTTTCTGTGTAGTCTTACTCTTCCAGATACTATCTAATTTACCTTTCCATACCCCTAAACATAGATGGTATTTATTTATATGCTTAACTAATCAAACAGGTTAAACATCAAATACATAACAGTTTAAATATCAAATATCCTAGACTCTGGAGTCTTGCTCAAGTTTGAACAGTGTGCTCAGAACAGTGCCTGATATGTGTTTCAAAAAGTTGGTGATTACTACCTTACTTTGAAGACATGCAGAATTACACATTTTGAAGACATTCAGCATTATGGAATCAAAACTCAAGTTTCTGTATTAGCAGAGTTCTAAATCCACTTTTTTGTTACTATAGTGAATCACCTACATCAGAAGAGCCTAGTTAACGAAGACATTTGATATATTTATTTGACTAAAGGTGTTTGCACTTCTCTCCATGCTGGACTTTTTTGTATGACTAAAATTAAATCTATATACTAATGGAGAAAAGGACTGTGAGACTTTTGTTCTTCTAGTAGCAGAAAATAAGCACATTTTTTCAGTGAGTGTGGAAATTTTACAGGGGAGAAGCACAATGTGTGAAAGAGTCCGTGTTAGCATGAATAAGGACTAAAATTTGTTTGGTTCAGCAGTAAACTTTTTGCATCTGTTGCAGTTACAAAAACAACGTACTTCAACTTTGTCAAATGCTTTATAGACTTCTCTGATAATGTGAGGTTAATAGACCTTTGCCCAACGTTAAACATCTAAATTCCAAAGTATATCCATAAAAAGAATCGGAAACACTATGTGATACAATTCACATCACACTGAGTAAAGAGAAACTTCTCAAACCTTAAAGAAATCCACCATAAATCCTACCACCCTGGGCAATGCCACTGTACTAGCTCATAAACTGGGAAAACTGCCTTGAATGGTAAACTCTCCTAGGATCCTGTTGGGTGGCCATAAACAATTTAAGAGGTAAAGGAAAAGTCAGTGAACTCCAGTGGGAAAGAGATTTTTTTTTTTTTCTGAAGCAGTCTGAATAATGGCTATCACTAAACCAGTAATTGGATATTGCTCTGGAAGTTCTGCAAGGGCTGGCATTCTATGCTCATGGCATGGAAACTGCTTCCTAAATTCTGATGGGGATGATCACTCAGAGCAAAAGGACTGGTTCTTCTGTTCTGACACCTGTTTACCTTGACTTATCACCCTGCAGAAGGCTGGGATTTCATAACACATATTTACCTCTAACTTTCAAGTGAAGGTTATTACAATTTCTATTTTTGCAAAGGCATAAAAAAACATCAGATATTTCCATAATGCTGCTTTGTTACAATCATTGTTCGGCTTTCCCCATACCAGCTTATTGACAGTCCATATATTCTAAATATGTGGGTGTATTTGGATAGACTTCATTTCAGATGACTACAGGCCCATATAAGCCACAAACTGGAAGTCAGTTCAAGTGACTTCTCAATTCTCTTGGGGAATGTGTTCATTAGACTTCCAAATTTTAGCATAACTAACAACTGTAAAGCATGAAGTTTGGTTCATTAGCATAATAGGCTTCTATTGATATTGTGATAGGCATAGTGCTATCATTATTTCTTTACAAATATGTCTGATATTAAAGTAAGTAGAAATACATCAAAGAAAATTAAGATAATACATTGCACAATATATAAACAAATTCAAAGTATGACTCTTAAAATGAAACTGTAAATGCAGACATTTAAAATCATGAAGTGCTCTTTTCATAGCAAGTAGTATTTTGATTTCCAGAAAAGAAAAAAACCCTTCTTGACCAGTCACCATGTATCAGAGGTCATTTATATTTATGTCACTTTAGCTTCACAAGAAACTATAAAGTAGATACTGACAACAAGAATGTGAGGATAGAAAAAGGAAGGAGCGCTCCCATGGCTTCAGAACGGACAGGAGTATTTTCCAACAGATCTGGCCTATGCTCCCTTAATGCACAAGGAAGGAAGCCAATAAAACTTAATCCAAGTACATCATTCTATATTCACCCTTTCCCTAGGTTTCTCTTCTCCCAAATGAGATCCTTCTTGCCTATTTCCAAAGGGACCCATGTGACCCTTGTAAAGAAACTTGCACACACTGGCACCAGAGATACGCTGAGACAGGAGAAATTTGAGATCCTCTGAACCTGCATCAGATAAACAGTTACATCCGGACTCTACATCCAAAATCAGATTTTCCATCATAGGAGAAATTGAGATCTTTAAATAAGATCTCAACCCTTCTCCAACCTAGTAATAGCAACTACATTAGTAAGCCCTTAGTAACCCAGTAAGTCAACTACATTAGTCAGCCATTAGTACAGAACTATGATTATTGGTGGAGCAGTGCAAACCTTGGGAACTAACCCTTCTGGATATTTAAATGCAGAGATGAAAAAGGCACAAGACTTGATGGTCCAGGCTAATGGTGAGTGAGGATAACAAAGCACGTTGAGGACAGCCAAGTCTTACACCCTTGTAAGTCACCAGTTTTTATATCCTTTTAACATCAGATCCCTACGTGTCACGGAAGGATAGAGACAGACAGCTTCAGGGGCAAGCCTTGCTTTTCATTTACCTACCATTTCTAAATAACAGTCACTGAACAATGGTTTGTATCTGTGCATCAGTGACGCTGTGAAAAATAAACAGTAAGTTGTCTGTCAGATAACTGAGTCCAGGTTTTAGGTTTACTCATGCTGTGGATCATCTTCTGTGTTCCACTCCAAGTTTCTTTGCTTTTGCTATATGATACGCATTTCAGTCTCCCCTGATGTAGACACATTTATACAGACAATAACTTATTTGGGAAATCTTTTAAATCATCACAAGCTTTATATAAAGTGCCTTTAATACAGATCATTATGAACAAGACAGATTAACTTTATTTTAAAAATATATCAGGAAATGGAGATTGAAAGTTTCCAATTATCAGCAAGTAACTAATGAAGTCAGAAAGACATTGTAAATGATCTACACAGTGAGTCGTTCCAATCCTCCAAGGATCTTTTCGTCATCAATACGCACTTATTTCTACTCAGAATCTCAACCTGCCTACTGGCTGTAACAAAAACTATTCAATTAAAACATTAAATTTGTTCAAAAATCAGAATGTCTATCAGGTGGAAATTTAAATTACAATAACATCTGCTACTTCCCACCCGGGTCCCTTTCAATGCTACTCTTGGCATACTGTAAGTTTCTAGCACCCTCCTGTGGTTTAACTGGAGCGGTTTCATAGGCATCTGGAATCAGCTGCCTGAAGTTGAACAGCAGAACACACTATAACTCAGCGTGGAAGTGCTGCTGGCATCATAAATGAAGAAAGAAACCCTCAAGTCAGCAAAAGTCTAAGATGAATGTGGAGGCTCCGTTCTTGAATTATTTGCCATCTACTGTTCATGTTATGTGATCTCGCAAAAGGAGGATTTACAAGCAACTAAAGCTGATTTCTTCTTTGATAGGAATCCCCAGGCTTCAGAATCAAGATTTGACAGGGCAATTATTAAATGGATTTAGGAAAAACATCTAACTTTGCTGCAAAAGAAAAGCAGGTGTTTTTATTGCCCAGTCAGTGCACTCCTCAATTAGAACAAACCCAGCTCCTGAACTTATACTATAGTTGCTGAGTAGATGAGCAATACCAGCTTGGAGATTGTCTGCTGTCCTCGACAATATTCTAAGTAATTAAATTTTCCCATCATTTGAGAACAATGTACACACACATACACACAGATACACATACATGTACACACACACACTTTCCTTTTCTCAACATATTGTAAGGCTTCTTCTTCTTAATAGCAGTGTATTTCAGAGCTCTCTTAGAGGGGAGAAGCTGAAGGAAGACCATACTGTCTGTCTTAATTTGATAATAAATGCTCCTCTTATCTTGGATACATACTGAAGACCCACAATAATTTTATAAGCTTCGGGTGCCTCAGAAAACAGTCTTCTTGTGGAAAGTTAAAAAGTAGATTTTAAAACACTAAGTTTACTAGAACGTGTTCAACATGAAAGTTAGAAATAATTGGCTGTGCAGGAGATAAAAAAATGTGAACCAGTGAAAGATAAAGAGTTTACTAACAGAAACCTGAGTGTGGATTAGTTTCCATGCCTACTTGGAAATCTCACCGTTACCATCATGAGAATGTAAGAGGAAAGCCTGTGTCATCAGTATATACCAATGTGTACACTGGTACTAAAAGTTAAAGCTAGACTTCAATGTTTAAGAGAAAAGTTACAGAAAAGAGGTGTTAGTCATTTCATAGCTGATTGGTAAAACTGAAATCTAGTTAATATTTGGTAATGTAACAACATGCACATTCACACATGTGTATCAAGTATTCACAAATTCAAAAGACCTAAAGATCTCATCACAAGGTTTGGTGGTGAAGTACGGATAGAAGACAATTGTACACATTAATAGATATCTTTGAAAGAAGAATTTAAAAAAAAACTGTCACTTGTCTTCTGATTGTGGTGACTATTTCGCAGTGCTGATGATATTTACTCAGAGAAGCAGAATTTTGGCTAAATGCTGAAGGGTAAGACAAAGTCCCTTCAGCAACTGCAGAGAAGATACCTAGAGTGAAAAGAGCCACCCTGCCTTACCTGTTGAGCCCTTTCAGTGTCTTTTCCATGTTTAAAATGTCACGCATCTTATACAAAAACCACTTGTCAATGGACGTGAGCTTCTCGATCTCATCAAGGGACATGTTGTCTTCCAAGGCCTGACAGAAAAAGAAGAGATACTTTCATTAGCAATGTTTGGATGTATTATTTGATTGGAAACATAGAGCAAGCATTTCTCTTCATATTAGAGTAGAACATGAAACTGACATCACTGACGTTGCTTCCAGTAAACATAAAGATGCCTCTGACTATATCCACAGATGGCACGCAGAGGAGGGACTTGCCTTGAGCTGTCACAGTGACCTGTGCTCAGTGGAGTCCCAGCGACCAGTCCTGCCCTCTGCTACATGTGTCCTACATTTGGCATGTCTTTGGAATTAAAGAGAATCTCTTGCAACTATAGTTAAGCCAAATTGGTTGGTGAGGAAGTCTAAAATGAATATAATGATCATTAGGCTGGTATTGTGATAGTTATCTCCAGCAAGCAGCACAATTTCAGGGTCTTGTTCTATTTTTAACTAAACATACAACAGGCAATGAGAATTCATGAGTCCAGTCAGTCTTGGCATTATTTTTTTTAGAATATTTCCTCACAAAGAACTTCTAACAGAAAATTATTTTCAATCAGTTACCATGACTTTTGTGCTCAGATAGGTATTCTACAAACTCCTACTAAATTTCAAAGCAATGCTGTAATAATTTGGGATCAATTTGAGAAAGTTTAGCTTTTCCCTCAAGCTTCCTTTGGCACTTTCTCAAGAGTGAAAGCATAACTGCATCATCAAGCTAAGTAGAAAATGCACCTGAAAGGAGAGGTAAACTGCCCGAACCAAAACTTTCAAACTCATCAGGGGTTCCTTCTTATTATTTCAATGAGTGTATATGTACACATAGATATATGCATATATAGCATGTATATTATATAGATATATATGTACATGCCTATATCCATATCATGTCAGTTAAGGTAGATTGTCAAGTTGATTGGCTTGGGAGCCACCCAGTGGATTACAAAAGATACTTCCAAGTCCCTCTGGGTGGATCATGGAGGCATGACATTGGGTGCTGTATCGGATGCTTCACCACTTCCTCTCTGGTGCTGCTTCTCCACACTGCTTCCTGGCCCCCACGAACTAAGCACCTTTACTCCAACATGTCCTCTTGCCATGATGTTTCTGCTTATGTCAGGCCACCATGGACTGAAACCTCTGAGACATGAACCAAAGAGATCATTTCTCCTTTAAATGGTGGGAGTTTGGTATTTTACCCCAGTAATGAGAAAACTGACTAACACACACACACACACACACACACACACACACACACACACACACATATAGATACACATTCCCTGTTGAAAAATAATAACATTTCAAAGCCACTTTATTTTAGGGTGACACCATATATTTTTATCTTTAATATCAGAGAAGCCTCAACTATATGTGTTGAGCTACAGCACGGCTCATAATTCTATGGGCTAGAATACAATGATATCTACTAAGATTACGAAAGATACTTCCAAGTAAAAATCTAAAACTCATACCTTTCCTAAGTCTAATTGTATTTCCTTTGTTTAATTCTTCCTGTTATTAAGTCATATTTCCAGGGCCTATCATCTATCTTATTTTCCAACTGACTAAAGGAACAATTAACTGTTGCCATCAACACTGTAAGGTAGACTAAACCTCAAGTTGCTTATACTTTCAACAGGTCATATGAAGTTTTCATCCAGTCATGCATAAAGAAGGAAGATCCGCAACCCCACTGTCCTTTCACCATGAGGAAGAGCAACTCTTTCATGGATATAGCTTTAGACAGAAAGCAAAATCCTGCCAGTCTCTTCGGATTACATCTCCCTCAATTCCAGCTTTGCTGTGTTACACCGTTGTAATAAAGTCCATAATGACCCCAAACATGTTTGAGGTTACTTTAATGTTCCCAAACTTAAAAATAATGCCTTGCATTCTCCCCAAATCAAAAGAGATGATGATCCAGTCATCCTGAAATAAGACTGCTGAAAAAAATCAGACCTCAGAGCAAGTTGCCCTTTTCTAAGAATCATGAAAGCGGGGGGAGATTTACACACTCCCTTCATCCTTTCCCTTCAGCCCTCCACAGTCCTTACACTCTGTCAAAATCACCAAGTTCCTGGCTGCTGTGGAAATGAACAGTAATGATGACTTCTAACAAACAGACATCAGTTTCTTCTCCCGGCGCCCTGGCAGACATAATTTATATTTCAAACTCTGCCCTTCTTGCTTGTACATAGAGTACTCTGTGCAAGAATCAACCTCAGTGTATTTGCCCTGAATTCTCCACCTTTATGTGTCTGTTAAAAAAGAATGAGAGATTTTCTTGAATTTTACAGCCTAGCTGGGAACTCAGAAACGCTTTTCTTTTCCATCCGCCTCAAAATGGGAGACATATGATTGCCAAACTTAGGGGAAAATATCTATTTACTGTCCTTGGCCGGAGGAAAGATTGTGTGCATGAGTGTATGTGTGTGTGTTTTAATGCATCCACAAATGTGCATGTGAATGTCATGGGTTGCTTTTTAAATAACAGACTAAATACAATAGGAACAATATATTTTAAAAGGTGAAATGGCTTTCTGGAATAATTTCTCACCACTGCACTCCTCCCAACACCCCAGAAAAATGTTTATTTTGAAATTCAACATTGAAAACATCCACCAAAAGATAATAGTGTCTCCTGGGATTTCAATGGGATGTAAACATTCTAAATTTTAAAATCATAACTGTGAGGAGAGTACATATGAGCTTCAGCGAAGGAGACATCTTTCGTCTCCTTCCCCTCTCGCCCCAGGACTCTCAACATATGGATATAAAAATTACAGTGAGTTCAAAACCATAAGCACTGCATTTTTCTGCCACTGTAAAGGCAAACGACAAAGTGGATTTCTTTCTTAAAGATAAAATTCATATTTTCTCGAACTCATCCCATACACACACATACACATAAAATGGTCAGTGGGGATTTGTAGACTCAGTGTGGTTTGATACTGTTGAAGGATTAATGCCTGCACTTCCTTAAATGTCAAAAGCCATTCAGGGATTTCTGACCAGACAGATTCCAGCTGCCCAAATCACCTTTTATACAATCAGATGAACTGAAATTTCAAAACTCTAAACACAGTAAATATGAAAAGGGGTTAATAAGGCATGTAATTTGCATCAAAAGGAAATAGGGGAAAGAAGTGAGGAAATGTGGGGCTTTAGTGTTCTAAAATAATAGAAATAAAGTAATTACATAGAAAAGCCTGTAATCATAGGGGTTCTTTAGAGTCTGCTTTTGTTGGTGTTCAGACACAGAAAAAATAGCAAATAAATTAAAATTATGCTAGGGTCTTAGGTATCACATACTAAATGATGCAACCATATGGGATTTCTTCTCTAAATATAGTTTTACACATTTTCAAAGAATGAGTAATGAAGGTGTAGAAAATGATGTCAATATAGTCAAATCTACTTAAGATTATATATACTCCATAATCTACATATACTAAGATTATATAATATACTAGATTACATAATCTACATATACTTAGAGGAAGAGATATTTTATCTAGGTAATAACCTTTTAAAACTGCAATGTGCCATGAAGTCCAAGCTTACAGTTAAATAAAACAGGATTATTTTTTATTAATTATAGAATGCTTAATAAAATCCACTCAAGCCCTCAGTCTAACTCTCTATTGAAGAGAATTAAAAAGCTTTCCCCGAATCCCTGAATTTCAGTACCACTTTGTGATTTGGTTTTCCCAAAGTCCACGCTGACTAAATTCTGAAAGAAAAAATTATCAGTAGCTCTGGGCACCCCCGCATGTATTACCTTGGCAATGGCATAGATGCGTGTGCTGGACGGATCAGAGAGCTCTTTCCTGAGGTCCAGCTTAGATGGCCACTCTTTGTTCATTGGGAGACGGGAAGTGAAACCATCTATAGATGGATGGCACATCCGGAGAGCCTTCTGGAAACTCTCCTCAAACGTGCGGCCAATAGCCATGACCTGTAACACACATGTAACATCTCCTATTGAAGGAGGAAACTCACACATTTTTAATTTGTAACAATTAGATGCAAGATATTTTCCACAAGAGGCTTAAGAACAAATAAATAAATAAATGACAACACTGCTCAAATTTTAAGGTATTTTCAGTTGTGCATTCCCCTCCTCTATGGTTTTAGTGTAATGAGTCTTTCACATTACAACAGTCTTTTACCAGTTAGAGAATTCAGCTGTGTTTGCTAAAACTGTCAAGCGAGTTGCCTGTACTTGCTCTGATCCTTGCTTAATACATTCTTACTTTTATGATGAGATCTTTTACTATAAAAAGAGGTAAAGAGAAATCAGACATTTAATAACGCAAAACCAGAATGGTTTATTTGTTTGTTTGTTTGTTTGTTTGTTTCTGACAGAGTCTCGCTATGTAATTCAGGCTAGCTTTGAACTCACTAGATAACCTAGGCTGGCATCGAACTCACTGTGATCCTCCTATCCCAGCCTGCAAAATGCTGGGATTACAGATGTGAACCACTGCACCCAGCTAGAAATATTTTTAAATGAGTATCAGTCAGTGTTCATAACAGCTCGGCTTTCTTTATAGCTAAGAATTAATGTTAATAAAACCCTGAGAGTCATAACAAATATTGACAGGTTATGATTTTAAATACAGATGGAGACTAAATTCCCCATGACAAATTTAACGTATCTTCCTACAATCTGTACAGCTGAATATATACTAATCAGTTAGAGAAACCAAGTTGTGAGTCAGTTTGAACAAGTTACAAGTCAGAACTAAACTTAAATTGGCCTTGGAAACTACCCAGTTATTTTCATTGGATAAAAATTGTCTTTGAATCTTTCCAAGGAGTAATGTATTGTTATGCATTTTTGCTCTCCAATTTAAAATAATAAGAGCTGTAATGCTGCCTTCAGTAAACTTTGGTGATTCCTCAAATGGACTCCAGTTCCCATTAGTGTCAGTACAGGAAATCTTCATGGCAATTGTGTGACAGCATACATATTCAAAGATCGCTAAAGCCAAACAGATAACCTTTTCACACTGTTCCAAAATTTAATTAGAAATAAGGAAGGAGTCACAAGTGCAAGGATAAACAAAATTTAGTTCAGTTCAGATATGAAATTTACAACTCACAGTAGTACCTTGAAAACTTATTTATTGTCTAGCCCAGAAATAAAAGATAATTGTCAGAAATCAGATATTTTATGGTACTACACAACAACGAAAAGACTTTGGGACATTTAACAAAATTTGAAGTATTACAGATACAGAATTTAGCCTTAAAGTAGCTAATCTCATAAGTGACTCTCCATAGTCGTGAACTATTCTTAAGCCTACAACATATGGAATCCATTCAATAAAAAAGAAGAAAGCACACCTGTATAATGCTTAAGGCATGCATAATTGTGTTTGCTCAAATTCTGTGCTTTTTAATGCTTCATGTTATTAAAATTCATTTTCATTAAGTGGAAATTTCACCATTTTTCAGTAAAATATTGTGGCCGTCTTTAACCCTCTCCTGCTACATTCTCACAGCACCTATGCGTAAATATTGTATGTTAACTTTTATCCCAGAATAACTCATATTAGAATTGGTTCTCTTTCTATAGTCTGGACTTGCCAGTGCTACCAATGCATCATGATTATCTAAAATGCATTGTTTTATCCACCCAGTGTCTTCTATGTGGTGAGAACTTAGGAAAGGTTTGCAGATTTGAGTTAAGCCAAGTACAAGGTGTTAAATATCCTCTCCCACAAAAATTTCCCAGGTAATAAATCCCAAATAAAAACATTTAAATATCCAAGTTTTTTAGCCTGCAAGTTTTACTGTGAACCTTAAGAGAAAGGACATTTTCCATGACATTAACACTAAATAACAGCTGTTGTTTGGCTTAAACCCAAACACTACCAAAGCAGCTTTTCACACCCTGGAGCTCTTACCCTTTGTGCCCTGAAAAGCATGATAGAAAATATAAGATTTACATTGACTCTGGAGGAAGAAAACCCACTACTTGGTGTTTCACAGCAAGACGTTTTGTATAAAAGGTCCAGTTGTTTCTTATCTGTCATTACTTTACAATCATCCATTAACACCTTGGAAATTAAGAAAACCAAAAGAATAATAATACTGCCTTTCATGTGACTGTGATACACCATTAAAATGCCTTCTTTATTCTTCCCTTCCATTGGTGATGCATTTGCACTGTTTTGTTTGCCTAGTGACATATACAGAATTTCTGAGCTGGCTAGTCCAAGTCTAGCCTAAAATCTTATGTTACAGAACAAATGAAAGTCAGAACAGAACAACACATCATAAATAATCTTTTTCTCTACACTCAAGCCAGTACTAACTTCTAAATAAAGGTGATAGATAGATAGATAGATAGATAGATAGATAGATAATAGATGATTGATTAATTGATAGACAGATAAGGACTCATTTCATGCATACTTCTATTAAGGGTTTGTTTGTTTTTTTGTACCAGGAATTGAACTCAGGTCATGTATACTTTTAAAAGGTACTCAAAAATATAACCCTACCTAACATTTATGAATAAAATTTAATACCAGTAATAACAATGGGTTGCACTGAGGTGTAGTATGAATTTACCGTCAAAAGATCGCTAGACCCTTTACATGCAGAACCCTGCAGGGTAGGTATTATCATTACATTTCTTAGGTGTGAATCCTGAGGCTCAATATCTTGCCTGAGCATCTCTAGCCAGCACATGGCAACCAAGAGCTACACTCAGTCCACCTGGCTGCAAGGCTCACGCTCTCTGCCGGTCTCCTGATGCAAAGAGCGAGAAGCTTGGTGGAGACGGGAGCGGGAGTGAACGTAGCAGGCAGGGAGCTCGACTCATCCCTTTCTCCCACCCTGAGGAGCGCGGCATCTTTGAACACGGCGTAACCAAAAGCTAACTCTCATTTTAAACCGTAAAACAAAGGAATATCGTGACAGATCTTCGAAAGGTGCTCAAAGCTTACAACTTACCAATGCTGTAAAGAAAGGAGGCTCAATTTTCTACTGTGCCCCTCTCAATTTAGAACTTTTGAGCTGGACAAGCCCCAAGAGATAATCTACTCTTGGCTTCTCCTTTATAAATGTGGAAAGTTGAGATCCCAAGAGATGAAAGCCACAATTTAAGCTAATTCTTAACCATTAGTTCTCCAGTCTTTTTGATGTCTGATATTGCCTTTTATGTTATTTTACTGTCTTAGTTATTTCATTATAAAACATTATAATTCAACCTATTTAAATGAATGTGGGTTTTTATATATGTATGTGTATAGTATATATTCTCATAGGCATGCCTCATCTTTTGACTAAAAATATTCTGAATTTAGCAAAATAGCTATGCAACAAATACTATATGTTAACACTCAAATACAGATATGTTAGAAATATCAAGATTCTTCAATGAAGAATGCAGTGTCTGGGCAATTTTAACATTTACAGTGGTGTTAGCATTGAAAAAACATGCTTGAAAATAACTAAGAACTCACCTCTCCCACACTTTTCATAGAGCTGCCAATTCTGCTAGAGGTTCCATGAAAACGGTCAAGGTCCCACCGAGGAATCTTGGTAACCATGTAGTCGAGGCTGGGTTCAAAACAAGCTGACGTCTTCCCTGATACAACATTCTTGATTTCTGGAAGTGGGATTCCTAGGGCGATCTTTGCTGCAATGAATGCTAATGGGTAGCTATAAAGAAGACAAATTTCTTTTTGGTTTTGCTTTTTTTTTTTAAACAATAAGTATTGAGAGTAGCTCAAAATATAAATTGATCTTTCTTTAAAATTTTGGTTTCATTCCCACTTCATGTATAACACACCTGATTCTCTGCTCTGCATAAATATTTAATAGCCACTTACAAAATAATGTAAATTGTGATAAAGCAGAAGGGCACCAGAGACTCTGCTTCCTGTGCTGGGCATGTACTACTATCCCTCTGATTCTTCACCTATCCAACCCCCAATCAGTGGTTTCCATGATAAATAAGATTTAACCTCTACTAGTGTTTGATCTCCACCCAGATGTGAATCTGCAAAGTATTCTTTTGGAGAAAATATATACCTATCTGTATCAAGAAAGACAGTGGAGTAAGACGTTACAAGAGAGCATGGTAAAGGTCAGAAAATGTAGGGTTTATAGGTTTGGGTTCTGGTTCTGCCTCTGAATGATGTTTAAACATTGGGTCCCTTAGAAAAATAACTCTGGAAACTATCCACATCTAAAATGTCAGTTTGGGTAATTTTATGTGAGGAAACAACTCATAGAAGTGTGGAGAAAACTAGTGTCCCCGAAGTCACTCAGTTCATAGAAAAACAAAGTGAAAATTCCAGTCTTGTGGCCCCTGACCAGAACAACATGCAATACACTGCTCCATGAAGTACTGTGTGGCCACATATGCAAAAAAAAGCTACAGAAGCAAGGACTTTTGTTTATTTAAATACTATATAATTTAAACGTCAGATGCTAAAGCTATTAATAGAACAAAAGCTTTTACTGTTGTTGCTGCTTCTGTTGTTGTTGTTGTTGTTGTTGTTTTTAGACAGGGTCTCCCTGTGTAGTTCAGGCTGAGCTGGACCCACTATGTAGCCCAGGCCGGCCTCGAACTCATGGCAGTCTTCCTGCCTTGGTCTCCCAAATATGGAATTACAGCGTATGCCATCATGCCTGGCTGAACAAAAGCTTTTAATTAAATTTCCCTCCAATTATGCTTGCTAGCAGTATTTAACTGGACAGTGGATTTATTTACTTGGTTGAAACAATTACCCCTGGAAAAATTCCACCTTGTATAGTCTTCTGGAGATTTTTACTCATTCATATATTTGAAACAGACAATACTGTACGTTTTTATCAAGTACAAGATTGATAAAATCAAAATAATATGCATTAAAGGTTTGCATTAAGTGAACTATATTTTTACTGACCAAGTAGTATAGGGGTGTGTACTGAAATAAGCCAATTGAAGATGAAAATGAAGGACTAATGTATATTTTTAATATTATCTGCAGAGTGCAGTTAAGAAACAGATCTTTCACAGCCTGCTTTGGCCATCAGATGTTAGTTAGTTTATTATTCACCAGCAAATAAAGCCAGTTAGTAATACCATTTGCCTCAATCTGTCAACAAGCTCATTAATAATAATGTCTTCAGGCTCCTAAGAATGATTTCTGCCTAGCTACAGAAAGGGAGGGGTATAGTTTATAAGCACAGCACAGTCTTCTGGTAGCAATCCATTTTCTACTTCCATTTGCAAACCCATGGTCAGTCCTTACCCAGTAGCCTTTGAGGCCAAGGCAGAGCTTCGGGAAAGTCTAGCATTCACTTCAATGATGCAGTATTCCATTGAGGTAGGGTGAAGGGCAAACTGAATGTTGCATTCACCCACAATGCCCAAGTGGCGGACAACGTTTATTGAGGTTTGCCTCAACATCTGAAACTCTGCATTGGAGAGTGTCTGGGCAGGAGCCACAACAACTGAATCGCCTGTAGATCCAAGTAACACTCGTTATTTGATGGCCTCTTTGAATAACCAACTTCAGTCACTTAACAACCCACTTAAATGATACATGACATAGTCCAAGAGTTTACTGGGAAAATAATTATGTTCAGGTTGTATATTATACATGTATAAAATACATGAGATGGTATATAAGAGCTAGCCCATGTTCTACCTGATTCCTGATTTACTCATGCTGTTCTGACACATGACTATGGAAATTCCTCTAACCCTGCCCATGCTTCTCTAGCTATCAAAGCTTCACTCATCTGCTTACCCAACTGACAGTGCCTTCTTCAGCTTTGTATCTCCTCGTTCATCTCAAATTTTCTCTCTAGTTGTTCTTTCAGTAGAATTTTATCTCCTTTTTGCCCAGGCTGGGTCTCAATCTTTGGTCTGTCATATCCCTTCCATTTCCAACTGCAGCCTTGTATCCTCAATCTCATGGTCCTTGGTTTCTCTACCCATTCTTCTACAAATCTTCTCATCTCTCTTCTGCCAAGAAGCTCATCTCCCAACATAGCCACACACGCAAACCTTTCCTTTCATTTTCTACACGACTACTTGAAAGTTTGCGTAATTTTCTTAGCCCTCGCTACCTTTGTATAATCTCTTTCTTTTTTTTTTTTTTTTTTCCAGAGCACTAAGTTTTATTAGACATTTCGTGAAGGTTAAATCTCTAGGAACGAGGAGTCCTTGTTCGAGGGCACAAGAGCCCAAAACTCCTCAGATCTCATAGTGCACCACAGGCTCAGGTTCTCTGGTGGGATCACCGCCTCGCTCCAGGTACAGATTATTATAAGGATACTGCTTCGGCCCCACAGGCTGGTAGGTGGGATACATCTCCCCTAACCAGAACATGAAAATCATGAAAGCCACAAAGCCAAAGAGATGGTTACGCATGATGTGCCAAGAAACAGGTGTGGGAGATGTGTCCACACAGTTCCGGATAAACATGTCTATGTGCCAGTGAATCGGTTCACCCCAGTTCAACCTCAGGTCTGAGTGGTCCCATTCATACCACGGGTCCCTCTCATGCTGTGAACGGTCGGGCAACTTTGGGTAGTCGCCATACCCCATGCCTTCATCTGGGTAAGGCTGGTAGTCTTCCACACGCATATTATACTTCTTGGCGGCGGCCGCCCGTTCCTCTGGGGTCCTAGGATAGGGGCCCGGCAGCATGTCCTTGGTCATGTGGGAACCGCCTGCCGAGCTGCGCTTTGCAGCCACCAGACGCCCAGAGCCGCTGCCCGAACAACCGCCATCTTCTTCCTGTATAATCTCTTTCTATATGACTCCCAGAACTAATTCTGCACTGAAATTGTTCTCATATATCTAGACCCAATGGAAATCTTTAGTTTTCATTTTGCATAGCATTTCATACTGTCAAAAAACAAAGCTTTAAAAAAATACCCTTGCGTTAGCTTAGTTGATATTTTTCTACCCTAGGTTTTTCGTTTCTTCCTTCTTGGTCTTCAACAGCTCCTTTTCCGCCTGCCCTGTGAATATAAATGTCTCCACAGCTCATAGCTGATCCTGTTCTTTCCTTTCTCTACACCTATACCCTGGAATACTTTATGTCTCCAATCTTAGTTATTTTCCTCGTGTCAAAGGACTTCGAACCTCTTATTTCTATCCTCTTTTCTTGAATTCCATTTCCACATTCTCAACTCCTTTCTTGAGAATTTCACCCACACTTCAAATTTAACATTTCTAAAATACAAGCCACCATCTTTGCTCTCTTACCTAACTGGTTTACCTTGTTGATGAGCCTATTTTTTCTTTATTAGCTAAGACTGTTTTCTCAATCACTTAGTAACTAACACCTCCGTCTGTTTTAGGCCTTATCAATCTCTCTCTTTACTTTTTAAACATTAGTCGTAGAGATTTTGCCTGCAGTTCATTACTGATATTTGACTTGTTCCTCACTGAAAACAAAATAATACCATCTGTATTATTTCATAGGAATTTTGGGAAGATCCAATTAAATGTGAAACTATTTTCAGTAATATGAAATGTTATCATCAGTATGGCAGTCAGGAATAGTAAAAAAACAGCTTCATAATGGTAGCTGTGGTCATCTGAAACATGAGCTGAATACATTACTGTCATTCTCGAAGGCTCTTTGCCTACCTGTATGTACGCCCATAGCATCGACGTTCTCCATGCTACAGACTGTGACACAGTTATCATCAGCATCTCGGACTACTTCGAATTCTATTTCTTTCCAACCTGTCACTGATCTCTCCACCAAAATCTGGTTGGTCATAGCAAAGGCCTGGAAATTGATGACAAAAGATATCAAAGGTTTTAAGAAAGGCCCTGGTTTAAACAAGAACATTCAGCAAAAGACATTGGCCTAAACCCTCACTACCACTGAGGTCGCAAACACAGCCTTCACACTCCCCAGCACCCCAGAAGCCACAGCGTATCCGAAAATCAGCAAGATCAAGAATAGCATCCTGCAGTGAATATGCTTGATTTACATTATTGAGGCTTGGCATTCAAAGTGCTGATATGACATTAAATCAAACTAATTTAGGAAAAAGAGAAAATAATTGAGCAATCAGGCAGAGGGAAATGAAATTATTTCAGCAGCTAGGCTTCTGTGAAACCAGAAAATGTGATAAGTCCAAATAAATGTGTAAAAATAAGTCTAAAGACTCTGGCTTCCTCTAAAATAGCTGAGGGTGCGTTGTACAGTGACACGCACAATAAAAGTTAGTGGATGTTGATGAGGAAGAGAAAGGAGATGATGATGGCTGTAAACAGTTCGCCAAGATGGCATGTGAAACTTGGGAATTAGAAGAATCATACGCAGCTATTATTATGGTTAATCACTGCCTAAGTGCTTAAATACTCTGTGTCATATATCATGCATGCCTGATTAGACAGATATGAATTAGTATAATTATCATTCCGTATTTACTGCATACCCAAAGTTGGTGGAATACTGAACCTAAAAGACAAAAGAAGCAATCCCTGACCTTAAGACATGTAGTGAGTGATAATTCAAGACAATTTGTCGTTTGTCTCAGAATATATTTGATTTGGGAGGACAAAGGAAGGTAGTTGGAATTGTTCCAAACTATTAGCAGGCTGTGTAATGAAATAATGATGCAATTTTTAACATTTCCCATAATGTATCACACCACTGTCTTTCTCAACCTCATCATCTCTACAGGCTCCAGGATGTGCAACTGCAAATGCGACACATTTGTCCCCACAGCTGCCCATGAGGATGTTCTAAAAATGGTGAGGACACTGTGTCACCAGAGCTAACAATGCGATAGTGATTAATCTATCATCTGGTTTGCCTGCAAATAGAAGAAATATAGGAAGCACGGGGTATGAATTCAGAAAAGCTTTTTGCATTCTAACGAAGTAAATGAATATTTGGGCACACAGAAAATTTAGATATTTTTCCCCTGTTTTTGTCAGCTTTTTTTCATTCTTTATTTCCCATCTCAAATTTTTTTTTTACAAAAACTTAACTTTGAGACCTAGAGAGGTGAGTGCAATCTTCTACTACTATTAATACAGCCAAAGAGAATAAGGGGGCAGCTTAGTTTGTCATGATATGATTAATTAATCTCAAGGGAAAAGCTGAGTTTTCAATAAGGAAAACCATACAGCAGCCTACTGACTAACAGAATGTGAATGATTGGAAACTGTCCAACTCCAAAACTGTCTCCATTTTACATAAAATTTGGGAATTCAAAATTGTTCTCTGTACACTGAAAACTTACTCCTAAATTGATGTCACTATTGACAATAATGAGATTACTAATATTAAGAAAATTTGGAGCATCTAGTATGCTAGAGAAAATAAATATATTTCACACCTCCAAAACATGTTCTTGCTTTAAATATACGATGGAGAAATCCAGAGTAAAAACCTGAAACACTTATATTAGATCTATTTCCCTTTTTATAGTAATTTTAGCAACTTTAGGAAACCTGAATCCAAGTTGTTGACACGTAAGTTTGTCATGGCCAGGTTGATAGCTTTAATTGTATTTATCTGTTCTCAAAATGCGTTGCCAACAATTCAAGGTTCTTCTTTCGTTTCAGCGTAAATGTAAGTAATGACAGAGCCACAAGCTGTATTTACGAAGCACTCCTTGAAGCAGCCTTCACAAAACTCTGCCAGACTATGTCTTTACGCTGCATGTGAGTTACACGGTTGTTGGGGCCGCACATATACTCATTCATTTAAAGTAATTACAGAGTCTCCAGTATCTCCAAGTCATGTTCTGTGGAGCATGGCCCGAAGTCTCTGGAGCAAAGCTCTCTGGGTTAGTCTCTGTTTGCAGAGCTAATCTAACTTTGCTCCAGATATTTTCTTTAACACTGAAGAAGCATTGAGTAATACATTGAAGTTATTTTGTTTTGATATTTGCAGGTTAATCAACAAAGCTCAGTCATTTACTAAACTGACAGGTCTATACTGTATAGCTCACACATCTTAATTGGAAGTAGTCAAACTATGCATGGTGCTTTGTTTCATTTACAGGATTGTCACATTATTTCCCCAAAAATGGAAAACTTGAAACAGTGTGTCTTTCTTTTTTATCCGCTACAGCATGTTTCAGTATTATGAATAATTTAGAGTAGGTGATGAAGCAAAGGGAGGCAGAATTATATTGTTTCTATCACTGAAGTCAATAGACTATAAAAAATAAATAAATAAAATATGGACCTTAGGGTTGAGCAACCCCTGGTTCACCCAGAACTGTGCTGGGTGTCACTATCAGCTGGATCATAGAAATAACTGTACTACATCTTGGTCTTTCTGACCATGCTTTTAAAGAACAAGATGGTGATTTAGTAAATAGAGAAGGGGTCATTTCTCATCTACGTAACTTTCTCTAATTAAACGGATGTATCAGCCCAGTCATTTGGTTGGTAAGGCTGTTGTCTAGAAGAATACCTACCTTTGTGCTGAGCTCCAGTAAGGTCTCCTTGTTGGGACAGATTCCTGAGCCTAACCCGCCCAGTGCGTAAGCAGAACGGATCATCACAGGGTAGCCGATGGTGTCTGCCGCCTTTAGGGCATCCTCGATCTGGAGGGAAGATCAAGGACACCAAATCTGAAAACTGACCACAGTAGAAAAAGGGAGGGAAATATACAGAGATATAAATGACACAGGGATATAGGTAGAGGCGGAGACAGAGACCGAGATACAGAGGGAGATACAGGTAGATACAGATACAGGCATGGCATAGATACAGAAGATACACATATACACAGGGTCCGGAAATTCAGATAATTCAGTTATGTGGAGAAGATACGAAAATAGTCTATTGTTCTTTCATCTAAAACTCAAGTGTTAAAAGAATAAAAATAAAGTGTCTTATAGAAATTGAGTAAAATTCTAGAATTTTAGGAGAGCTTTTTTCAGTAAATGTGTGTGTATTCACTTTTCCTAGTAAATTTTACCTTGATCCCCAAAACTGAAAGCACAAAAGCAAAAATAATCATTAATTCTTTTGATAATGGAACAAATTAAAAATGAATGTTTAATTTCAGTGTAAAAGTTTATTTTTAAATGAAACAAAGTTTTCCACTGGTGGCACCATCTTAGTAATACCACAGTAAGCCGTTAGGAATACCATATAGAAAGACAATTTTAATTTTTCAAGTTCAATCTGAGGAGAGTCTTAGAAGCTTAAAATTTTTTTTAACTTAGAATACAATGTATGGTGGCTATATTTTTCTGTCGTGGAATCTTATGACCCTACCGATGGGAATGCAGTCACACCTTTCCCATACGCCTGTTTCTCATCCAGGAGAAGCCAGGACACAATTACATCTGGCCACAGAAGAGTAAACGCATGGTCAGAGCTTCCCAAAATGCTCAGCAGGCCTACTCTGGGGTGACTCTTGATTGGCAGCTATGTAACGTGAAAGTACTTGGTAGCATTCTTCTGTGAAACGTAAATTACTTAACTGTAGTCATCCCAACAGGACCTGCCTTATTCCTAAGGATCTGCCCATTCTATAATTGGGAAGTTGCATTAAAACTGCAGTTAGCATCTCCACTTCACCAAGTATACACCTGAAATTGAAATTAAAGTCAGGGCCAAAACAGGCATACAATGAGTTGAGTTTTTCCTGGAGACATTAACAGCCTATCAATAGGTAAAGTACACAGTGCAAACGGGTAATAGGAAAGCAAATTATTTACCCTTTTTTTAAATGTCTAAGTCACAAATTTCCCATGAGTCTAAAACTTTTATCCCATTCAAAATATGTTTTAAAAATTCAACCTCATTTGCTGAGCATTCACATATATATGTGACTGACCCCAGGAAAATAGCAAAACTTGACTTAGTCTTGCAAATTAGTGTGGTCCTTGGGTTCAATTCAGCAAATTGGAGATTCACTGGGACTTTGACCTCTGATAAACCGGTTCATTTCTGGTCTTACATTTTATCTTCATAAAATAAAACATTAATATCTATTCCTAACACTTAAGGATTGAATGTTATCATTAGCACACACTAGCCTAGATGTACGAACATATTTCTGGAACAAAATGTATGCAAGTTTAATAATTTCAACTATTATTACAAAACATGACAAAGCATTCTCCCTACAATGCAAAACAAAGAATGCCCTTGCTCCCCCGAATGAGGATCCCTTACCGTTTCCACTGCAAAGCTTGGAGCAATCTTTTCGTTAATCTCATTCAGTTTGTCTGAGAACAGCTGCCTGTCTTCTGTAGCCATAATGGATTCCACTGAGGTTCCAAGGACTTTCACACCATATTCCTTGAGCACACCTCTCTTGAATAGTTCCACTCCTGCAGCAGAACCAATATAATTAGCTCTCACTCTGTCTTCCTTAATAGATACCTGGACATAATGTTTTTTAAACTTAAAATTGAATCCAAGAAACCGCCACAGTCCACACTTGGAAAAAATAATTGAAACAAAAATTCTGAAAACGATCTCACAAAACATATTTCTTGTGTTCCTAATACTTATATTACTACCATCTGCACATCAATTTTATTAGCCTTACTAAAATAAATCAGAGCCATACACTGCACCTTAAGATTCAGTATATTGCTCTTCCTTTAAAGGTAATATTTTTTACAATAAGATTCTATTATTTAAATAATCTGAGGTACATTGGTATCTATCTAGGTTTTTTTAAAGATTTCTACTGTCTTGCCATCTAACTTCGGGTGTCTTTATGCTTAGCATACAAATTATATTACCAATTGCCTACCACAGCTACCTAGAGATTCTCACTCCTGATCCAGCTGCAAATCTCTGAAGCACTGCAAAGGGGACAGAGCAATGGACTCGGGAGATCCCTGAAGAAATGGTAGTGACTGACGTATGTTATGATGAAAATACATGTGAAAGCCACAAAAATATGTGCTGCGGGACTGATCTAGAATCAATGTTAGCTTTCATTTTAATGAAATAAACAACACGGATTTTCATTTTCCATGTGTAACAGTTCTTAGACGTTCACTGAGAAAAGAGGAAAGCAATATCCTGTGACAGAAGAGAGAATGCTGAAACACCTCTGTGGCTGCTCTAAAGTGATAAAAAGGAAGAGTTCTTGTCTCCCAGGAATTTGTGGAATAAACCAGTCATCAGATGGTGACTTTAGATGGCTCCTCCTAACTGCTTCTTCATACATTAGAAGAAAGGAACACAATTAGATAAAACCCCAGAGTATACCTTGCACAAGTATATGGATCAAAATCCTGCAACTAGATTTCACAGAACTTACCACAGTTTAGAGCTGTCTGGCCACCCATGCCTAGAATTAAGCCGTCTGGGCGTTCTGCCTTGATGACCTCTGTGACAAACTGAGGGGTGATGGGCAGGAAGTAGACAGTGTCGGCCTGTTTCAAGCCCACCTCATTGGTTTGAACTGAAGCAATGTTTGGATTCATCAGGACAGTTTTGACATTTTCTTCCTGAAAGAAACATGTGATCAAGTATTTGAATCTATGGTCTATCAAAGGGAATGGCTACAATCGAAGGAAAGGTTACCAGTCACAAGGCTTTTGGGCTATTCAGTGGGCTGGCTTTAGAGGTCAGTAAGAGAGCAAGTGAGTGGAAATAAAATGAAGACAAATATTTTCTCAAAGAAAGGAATAACTTGTTTAAAAGCAAAACTATGCAACAAAAAAATGGTAGCCTCACAAAGATCACCAGGAAGTCCTCATCACTAAAGACATCAAGCACAGCTGGAGACCATGTCTAAGGAATTTGTTTAGAGGTCTGCAAATAGCGGACCTTAGAAGAATAAAATATTCCAAAAATTTTCAAATGAGTAAACATGAAATGGAACCAGAGACAAAATAAAAAACTGTCATCTCTTCTATTATTTGTCAGAGAAAAACATGGAACATACATTTAAAATGTAGGACAATGTGTTCCCTGCTTACTAGAAGAACTATAAGTTTTTTGCTAGCCCTATTTTCTCTAAATATTCATGCCTGTTGTATCACTTTAACAAGGAGCACTCTGCAGCAGTTTCTGCATATTATATAAAGAGAAAATGATCACATGGCAAAAAAATTAAAATATCTCTTAGTGGTTATATTTTGAAACTATATCTCATAGGCATGCATGTGTGTGCATGTGCCCTGTATATGCAGAATGGTATTCATATCTCTATAACATTTCTAACATCTAGAGAGACCTTAAAAAGAATTCTTCACTTAGGCCACTAAGAAAAATAGTTTTATAAACCAGGGTGAGGGTGACTCAGGGTAAAGTAATTCTTATAAAATGTGCTCAGATGGCTCCTGTTATTTCACAAGTTAGTGACTCAATTTTCAACTTTTCTAAAACATCAACAAAATATTTAGATGGAAGCATAGAAATCATCCTTCCAAAGCCCTGTATATGTGTGGAGGAGTAGCTTAATAAAAATTAAATGTATGCTATTTTGTATTCAAGTAATACCTTAATGCACACAATATTATTAACTTAGTGGATTTTTATTCTATGAAACGGAGTTCCACCTTTTAGAGGAAGAAATTGAAATCAATAGGTTAAAGAGTTTGACAAAGTTCAAATAGCTGATGGGAGCAATATTAGGACTCTAACCCCAGTGTTATGATTCAAGTCCTGTGCTTTATTCTCAATGTGAGTAACCACTCAGGATTTTTTTTTAAATGGTTTAGAATGAAAATATTGCTATTACTAACAAAATGTTGAAAAGATACAGAAAAACAAATCCACCTTGAAAAACATATATTGGAATGTAAGTAATTGAATCAAAATGGAAACCACATCATTAGCATAAGTTATAGTAAGTCCGACCACTAAAGAAAAGTATCAAGAAATTTTAGAATACCTACATGTTTCTCTGAATGTGCTATACAACAAATATGACTTTTATAAATTATGCAGAAATATCCTATGCACATCCATTTTTTTCTGGTACTGAGGATTGGACCCATGGCCTTCACTTTGGACTATATTCCGAGATATATTTTTTATTTTTTATATCAAGACTATGTCTCACAAGGTAGCTAAATCCATTGGCTTGGTCTTGAACTTGGGATCCTCCTGCCTCAGACTGCCAGAGCGCTGGGATTACAGGCCAGAACCATCATGCCCACAAAACATCTATATTCATTTAAAAACTTAGATGCTTATGCCATTTTAATTAATTTTACATCATTTTTCTATTTTTCCTAATTCTGGTTATAATACAAGCACCATGTAATTTTAGTAATGCTTTTAGCACATACATTAATCTTTAGTAGCCTCTTAATGAATCACAATATAATATCTAATAATTCATGTTCTTCAGTCAAAGATGGATACACAACATAAAAATACAAACTATGAAATGTGAAATCTTTGCAAAATTCCCAAATAGCATAAAAAATGCCAAGTCATTTAAAGGTATTTTAATTCCTGAACACACCTAGATTGGGTCCTAACCAGTGTAAACCATTTGACCCCTAATCTGTATCTAATAAGAAAGTCATTGGACAATAAAGGCACCATTTTGAAAATATGTCCAAAAAAGCACATGGATGTACAGCCATGCATAAAGGCAAGAGACTATGAAAAAAGACCACAACTAGGAAGACCAGTGAAGAAACTGGCGCTGTGTTCTACTTCTCTTCTGTAGACATCTACTGGGGAAAATCTTTGATTACACAATACTGAAAGAAAGAAAGAAAGAAAGAAAGAAAGAAAGAAAGAAAGAAAGAAAAAGAATCTTCAGTCAACTCCTGTCCACTCTCCTGCTGACACTGCCATGCTGCTCTCTACAAGCCAGGTCTGTGGCAAATGCCTTCACTGGGCAAAGCCTGAGACAAGGTCACTGGGTGCTCACATTGCCTCTGGATGGTCTGATTAGCACCAAGATACAGACAATGGGGAAAATAAGGATGCCAGAGAGGCCAATTTACCTCTTCAACAGAAACACCTCAAACATGCAACAGAATTCCTCTAAAGGTTTGTTTTATTACCATGGTTGAGAGCTCAAGATAGACAAGAAATAGAGACTGCATCGTTCACTTTGAATTGCCTTTATCACTTGAAAATCCAGCCAGCACATCCATTTTTCCAAATCACTAATAAGGAACTGAGTCCCCTAGTGAAAGCTAATAATGCCTAGTACACTAATGAAGCCCACTGTTCCCCTGCTCTCCCAAAGAGCTTCCCATTTCCACTGTAGAGATGCCTGAAGCATCTTCAGAGCATGGGAATTACTTTAAGCCACCAAGATGCTCAAATTCCCTCTCTCACATGAAAGATAAATATATTTGAAAAGTATATCGCTTCAGTAGGAATGAGCACTATCTTTAAATAGAACTTTATTTTTTCAGTGTAAGTAGCCAACAACTTAAATAATTAATTTTGGAGTCCAATCTCACCCCCTTAATTGGTAGATATGCATATTTGAGAAAGTGAAAACTTATATGTGTGATCAAACTTCTCTTCATATAGATTTGTAAGGATAGCTATGAAATAATGATAGTGACTTTGAAAAGAGGTGTTATCATAAATCTAAATTACAGAACACTAATTAGACTCATTAAGGAAAATATATTAGTTCTAGTGGAGCTCATGTTCTCTCACCTTCATGGCTTTAACAGCTTGAGATCCCGAGTAATCAAATTCACCTGCCTGACCAATGGACAGACCTCCGGATCCCAGAATGAGGACCTTGGAAACCTATAAACAGTATGAAAAAAGACAATGACTTTTATTACTGAATGATGGAAACAAGGCATTCTTAAGACTATAGAAGATAAATGATTATCTGAGTTTGTGCAGTAATTTTAAGTATGATGTTTTGAAAAACATTACGTGGAGGAAAAAATTTAATAATTTAAACATCTCTAATTTCACTGCACTTTCTGAAGTTCATGAACATGCTTTTAACATAAGTAAAAAATCTGAAAGATGTTTTACATTGATTTAAACATTTGTAAATATCAAGAATTACCTAGACAAATATATGTGAATATATAGCTTTGTATGTATGTACATATTGTTGAAAATACACATACATCCTTCTTTTATATAACAATGGTGTTGGCATGTTTGTACTTTATGAAGGAAATGGGCAGATTAACATATACATAGCCAAATAAGTATTGAAGTCTTATGCTATATTACTCTGTATCTTTTTGCCTTTAAGAGGTAAAATCATATTATTCATCTATGCTATTGA
The DNA here is from genome assembly GCA_004027595.1 of Dinomys branickii. Classification (NCBI taxonomy): domain Eukaryota; kingdom Metazoa; phylum Chordata; class Mammalia; order Rodentia; family Dinomyidae; genus Dinomys; species Dinomys branickii. The sequence continues at coordinate 65,478 of PVLD010000430.1, read as the reverse complement.
ATAATATCTCTTCTGATTGAAGCAAAAGGAATTCTACCAACTGTAATGATTCCATAGCCTGAATTGCATCTCTGATTACACAGGACTATAAAATTTTTAGTAATGTAAAATACATCAAATTATAAATTAATCACTGTTCTTTATTAAATTATTTATTATTATTTATTTATTTTAAATATTCTGGAAGAGGTAAATTTTAAAAGATTATTGTAATTTAAAACATAAGAACTCCAAACAATATCTTCAAGAACAAACCAAATACAATAACTATTCGTGAAATGATAAGTAAATACAATGTTCCCGGTCATCTTTCATACAGATTCCTGTGATTTATATTATTCACTTAAAAATCAGCACATGATAAAGAAAATTCAAAAGCATTTGCTAAAAACAAGCTCACATATCCCGACCTCAATTCGAGATGCAACCAGTGCTGGCTTCGGTAGAACGGATGTGATGGTGGTATCTTTTCCCTTCTTTATCAGTGAAAAAAAGGAATCAAAGAGATACTAGAAAAGAAATATAACCAAATTAGAAGCTAACAAACTCTTCAGATTACCAAGTAAAATACAGAGCACTAGTTAAATTGGAACATCAGATAAGTAAAAAGTATTTATTTTGTTAGTGTATGTTTCCAGGACATTATGTTTTTTAGTAAAAGTTTCCCAACACAATATGTGGGGATCTGTTGTTGGTGTGAGTTTAAATTTTTTGATTTTTGGTTTGTGTCAGTAACTAAATATCTATTACCATAGAAGTTAGATCAAGTAAACATTTATAACTATTCCCTTCAAGTCCTAAAAGGATGATTTCAGCAGAAAATAAAGATTTCATATGCCTTCTGCGAATATCAAGTTTTCAGCCCCTTCATTGTGTATCATTTTCTTCAAAATCAAATTATAGTTAGACCAAAGAAATGAAATTCTATCACTTTGCATCCTAAAATTATACTGTTTTAAAATTTTCTACAAGCTCTAAAAGTAATCTCTAAAGATTAATCTTGAACTTTACCAATGAGTTCTGTTTTTTCAGTAGGCATAATAAATTTGAACAAAGGTATTCATTTTGCAATTATTTGACATAAAAAAGGAGTTTAAATCAAAGCACAAAGATTACATAGTGTAATCTGAAGGGGCAATATGTTTAATTATTTGAATTTTAAATTTAAAAAATACTTAGCATGTGTTAGATGAAAAATATAAATTTTATTTATGTGCTTCATCATGAATAGGCAATATCATAGCGGTTTTGGCTATTAAGAACTAATGTTTCTAAGTAATATTAAAACAAGAACTAAATACAAATATCTAAAAAGGCCATTTAGATTTGAAAGAGCAGACTTTATGGAAAGAAAATTCTTATTCTCCTCTTTGTTTTACCAGGATGTTTTCTCTGAGAGTATTGTTCTTCTGGCTTGTGTCTAGATGTCCTCCCAAAGCCTTATGCAGGCACTAGGGAGGGAATTTCAGAGGTGACTGGACCAAGAATGTGTGTTGCTGAAGTTAAGGGTGGGTGATTACTAAATCAGTCCACTGATTGGTTTGGTACCACTCTAATCCTAGAGAGAGTATAAAAGGGGTAGAAAGATGCTGTTAAGGCCTCTTGTTACTTAACTACATTCTGCCCTCCAGGAACTGTTTTCCTCTGCCATGCCACCCTGTCTTGGAGCCAGCTAATTATGGACTGCCCACCATCAACTGTTGCCCTCTGCCAAGTGCCACTCTGCCTTACAGCCAGCCGACTCAGGACTGAAACCTCCACAAACTGTGAGCTTAAATAAACCTTTTCTCCCTTAACTTTGGGCATCAGGTATTTTGTCTCAGCAACTAGAAAAGTAACTAAGACTATCCTCATTTAGGAGCAACTATCAACCCTACTACTGGGGGTCTCTGGGTGTGACACAGGAAGAAGCACAACACACTTCCAAGATTTTTCCAGGTGACACTGTGAGCTTGTATTTTGGAAAGATGTGCTTCAACACTGAACCAAGAGCTCACATTCAGAAGTAAAAATATTTAGATTAGGAACACAACTCTTGGAAGCATTCCTTCTGGTTCTTTTCTTAAGCCATCTAAAGGGCATGAATGTGCCAGCAGCCCTCGCTCTCCCCTCACCCCACCCCTCTTCTTTCTCCTGCTGGTGTTTGTTCTCCTTTAGAGGCTATACAACCAGTTGCCATAGGGATTTTTTTGAAATCACAGATGGGGGATTAAAATTTCATTTCGGTTATGAGAAGGAGAGAGCAGAGGGAATTCATTTGCATAGCACAACAATTGTAAATTTCAAGACTAAACATATTAGAATGATAATGGGTTCCAATAAAAATAGCATCATAGCATTTCTTCAGGTTTCTGAAGGGCTTTCCCTGTTTTAAAAGAAGATTGTAATTTACTCCATGGTATTCATGAGGAAATTTTCACACAGAATGTGTGTTACCAAAGCACTTTTCCTGAGAATATTCTGCACCAAGATTATCTGCGATGATTATTTTCCCTGCTTGAGTTTTCACAGAAATGCAGTTTGGAAGGCCTTGTCTTGCTGACGTACCTCAGTGTCTGTGGGCCCTGGGCTGACCTCTGGGTGGAACTGCACAGCAAAAAAGGGCTTTCTCTCATGCATAATCCCCTGCAGGAATAAGAAACAGAAAGAGATTCTTCCTGTCACAGTAAGTGTCAACCGTGGCCGTGTGTTACTACATAAGCAATGAAGCTCAAATATAAAAACAAACAACCAGAGTTAAATGCTGAATAACACTCTGAAAACAAACAGTACTATTAAGAAACATGATTGGAGATGCTAAGAAATAACATATCCGAATTTGGGGTAAGGAATTTTAGGTAAGAATCTTGGGAAATGAACCAGTGAAGACTGAAATGCATGTGGTTCTCTATAGCAAAACAAAACAAAACAAAACCTGGTCCATAGCTTTTGGGGCCCGTGTGGGCGCTGCTCAAGGTAAACCTTGATTCTATTATTTCCAGTTCCTACATTATTTCTCCAAGTGTCTCCTCAAAAGCTGTTCCTGTGCTGAGCCCCAGAAATGGGCCTGAAGAGATCTGGACTAACAGTCTTTAACAATGAATGTGGAAGGTGACTGTTGATTAAGGATGCAAATAGTGAATCATAATGAGTCAACTGAGGAAAAAATAAGGGAGAAGTTATTTTCTGAAGAGTGGAGGACTGTGGGAGATAACGTATGAAGTTCTTCCATGCCCACACACCCAAAACTTCCACACAAACAGGAAACCAAGTCTGTCTTAGGGAGTGTTAAAAGCCCTGAATTTTTCACTGTCGTCTGAACAGATGTGTAGACAGCACTCACCTCATTTGTTTGATCATTGACATTCACAAAAAGTGGTTTCCAGCCAGCAGGGAGGGTGTTGTCCAGAGCATAGCCATGATTCTGAGCGGTAATGAAAGCCTGTCTGTTTGTGACATTTAAAACAGGCTGATTCTGCCCTCTGCAGAGAAAAGAGGAAAAAGAATACAAGGGAAGAGAGGAGCGAGTATACATGCATTAGTTACAAAGTAGTGAACAAGAAAAGCCTCTTAAAATTCAGAAGTTTCAATTGCTTAGCAAAAATCACTTTGTGAGAAAAGTCACAGATTGTTAATCCCAATAATTTTAGCAACAAAAATCAATTCAGGAAGCTTTGTCGTGTGTTAAATATCAGGTCTATTAAATTCCTATAATCGGTTTTAGAAAAGAACTCATAACTAAAAGGGTTTCTCACTAGCATAACAGAAACACAAATAGAAGTGACTTATTTTAAGTAATTTTAAAGCCAGAAGAGAATTCTTGGGAGAAAAATAAGCAGACAACTCTGCAGACCCAAATTATTTTGAATTGTGATTCATGTGAGCGAGGGTGAGCTGGGCGGGAGCACCTGGCCTTGAATAAATCAACATCTTCTGATGCAAAGAAGTGAAACATCTGAACAGTTCTCAGTTCTTAAGTCAACTAGCTTCTTAAAGTGTTACCGATTCCCTGAAATCAAGCTTCAGATCAAAACCGCTTCCCCTATCGTACCATTTGATGGAGCATTATAACCTCAATTTATGCCAGGAAAAGGAAAATAACCTTAAACTATAGCAAAGTTATTGTTAGGGAAGGCTGCCTTTCAGAAATGTAATAGAAGGGGTAGCAGGTAGTCAGAGAAGTATGAACTATCTAATAGGACAGTTATCCATGTATCCTGAAGAAATGGCATATAAACTTTCTTAGTCTTTTGTGTTTGGCTACCAAGATTATATTAGAGCTATTTGACCATAAACAAGGATAACTGCCTTACCTGTTGGCCATGGGCATCTTGTAGGATTTGGCGCCAGCAGCTAACCCTGTTATTAGATTTCCTGTACTGATCCCAAACAATGGTTCTTTGCGATCACTCTCCAAAACCTGAGTCAGAGAGGATGTTTATTAACCTAGCACACAGTTCCAAAGGATTTCCTTACCCACTGAAAGAATAAAAATGAAGGGTCCTTCTTTTAACTTTCTTAATTAGCAAGATAAAAGAAACAGCAACTGAGTTAAAAGTTAGAATCTAAGAGACACGACTGATGAATTTATTGCAGTAAAATTCAATTTGGTGTACTTGACATTCAGACTCAACTAAATGTAATGGAATTCTTCTTTGGAAACATGAAAGTCTTTTAAGTCACCAGGATGGGATGAGGAATCTGAGTCATCATTTTGCAATTGTAAGGAAAGATACATGTGGAGATCGGATTACAGCCCTTTGAACTGAAAGACAGGATCCTAAAGAAAAGTTCTGCTTCCTCTGGAATTCTCTCCATGGTGGGTTCCCCAAAGAATATCTATGCTGAAATTGCCTCAAAGGTCACAAATACAAGTACTAACAAAATCACTGAACCAAGAGTGGTCTTCATCCCCTGCAAACACTCACACATGCACACACACACAATTTCCCCAAGTTTACTGCACCTTTTTCACATTCTGAATTAGTGGCTGTGCAAGAGTGGGATTCCCAGGTCCTCCAGCAATCAGAAGCCCATCATACTCCATCTGAGTGAAGTCATAATTCCAGGGAACTAAATGCACTTCCGCTCCTCGCTGGAAAAGAAACACAAGAGATAATATATAAGATTTTCTTTAGCCAAAGTGTACTTGACTAATCCTTCACTAAAGAAAAGGAAAGAATTATACACAATTTAAATACAAAATGCTAAGCACAAAGTTCTTTGGCTAATTGTGTTTTATGTCATAGAAATGGAGCCAATGGTCAATAAAAAGTGGAGAGGAAAGGCCACTGCGGTTTTGATTCTGAAAAGATAAGTAAACCATTTTTGTGCATTTCATGAACAGTTTCAGTGCATTCGCATGGGTACAGGGCACCCTCACTAGCTATGGGACAGAGTTGCAAACAATACTCCATTTTCTACAGAATTTACATTAGCCTACCACACACTTTTTTCTCTTCTGCCTTTTCTCTCTGATTAAATTTTAATGAACTTTCTTTCTTAGGGTTTGCTCTTGTTATCTATGCCACTTATGTTCTAAGGGGAAAAAATGGAGCTTTTTGATTTAAAAGTATATAGGAAAGTATTTTTGAGTGTTTCCCTAGAGGCATTTCTCAGATAAGGATTTGAGAAAAATGTTTATTGGAAGGTTTAACACAAGATAGAGAAGAAGTGACACTGTGGGACACCCACAGTGTGGAACATAGTAAAGATTACATTATCAAGCAGCCACTGTGGCAGACTCCTGGAGATTAAGTTCATTGGAGAACTCTGAGAGCCACTGTGAAGGACTCTGTGATTTCCCACCCCTGGGACTAAAGAACTCCACACTGACTCTGGTCAGTGGGTGTGAGCCACTCCAGGGAAATTTGTATGCAGTTACTGACATCTAGCAGGCTCCAACCAACCAAAGATATCCCTTGGGCAGAGAGATGTAAGAAGTCTGCAACTAGAAAACAGATGACATAAATTAAAACGGTAAAAGGAGATTGGAACAAGGGTAGGCCACCCACAGTATCTCTGACTGAGAAATATCAGTGCTGATTTTGTGAATAAATGGACAAGAATTTGAAATCATCATTTAGATACTGCTGATATTCTCTAACTATAAGAAAGGGGATTGAAGAATGCCTCTATATACTGGTTACCTGATGTTTGCCTTTGTTTTCTGTGGCACTGAAGATCGAAACCAAGGCCTTGTACATAATTTATAAGTGCTCTACCCTTGATTTATGTCTCCAACACTAATAACTTGGTGCTGTAAAAGTTCATATATGTCTGAGAAAGACAGAGATGGAAACGGGGTGCCTTGAATATACACAGAGACAGACAGAAACTGGAAGTGGAAGGAGAATAGAGAAATTCCATCAAAACAATATATAAGAAAACGTTATAGTTGTTAGATTCTACTTCAAATTTTTAAGTTTAGGGCTGGGGATATAGCTCAGTGGAATAAGCGCTTGCCTAGCAAGTGCAGGGTCCTGAGTTCGATCCCCAGTACCGCAAAAAAAAAAAAATTTAAGTTTAATTTTATCAGATTGTTTAGAAGTTGATATAAAAACATTATACATTTTTTACTGTAGCAGAGCATAAAACCTGCAGATTTGTGAAACATAATAAATATAGGTCAGTGGAAGAACTGTGAGACAACTCTGGCTTCGGTCATCTTGAAACCTTAATAAAAGTGAACGTGGTATGTTTCAAACGTTAGCCAGTAAGTGGTCAGAACAGTCATCAGTTTTCTCCTGTGTTTTTGTGTTCTTTGAGGGTTGTTGTTTTTTTTAAACAAAGCAGTATGTATCTTTAATTTGAACAGGGATAGATCAAAGACACCAAGTAGAGATGGTCTGAGGGGATTCACTCATTTCCTCTGAAACCCAGGAAATCAATTGAACACTAACAACCAATATTAGCCGGGCCCCTGAGATGGAACAAAGTGCTTACCTTTACTAGCAGACGGATGACATTGTTTTTTATCCCGCAGTCCACAGCTACCACTTTTGTGGGGTTTCCTTTGCCATACACCTTGACATCCTGCCGTTTTAGAAACCAGAAAGTGAGAGGGAATTCCCCACTACAAGCCACAGACCAATGTCAGAAATGCAACTGAGAACTCTTTGCACTTACATTGGTTAAAATATTGATCATTAGCTACTTGAGAGTGAGTGGAAGTTAACACTAAATTTGTAGGAAAGGCACAAGTGCCATAGCCTACATCTTTTTTATAAGAAAAATGTATTTCACTCTTTTACATTCTCTTGATTACAGTCATAACAAAGATTCCTAAGAAAGGGGTTGCTTCCATAGGCAACAACCAGCTTTTCCATGTTTCACTTCATGAACAATGGAATTTATTTTTGCTCCTTTGTAGCACTAGACAGATGTGGTGATAGGTACATCATGTTTTAAATACCACTTGATCCTCAAATGGCAATAAAGATCAGACGGGGTAGAGCTGAATCACTCTACATTAGACTCATGCAATGAGGCTAAGTGGGTAAAATCGAGATCAGAGAGGAATTGCTAAGGTAGTGTAGGCCTCTGGTCCCTTTAGGTTGCAGTGCCATCGTTTGCATTTAAATGGTAGATTTCATAAAAGGATCATAGAACATACCATAGTCATTATCTATGCCTTAAGCGCTGCTCAGAGGCAGATCGATTTTCATGGGCACTTACACAAGAAGCAGCCCTGAAAGTCACGAAAGGAGAAGGAACAGAAATAGAGGAAAAGCCTAAAGGGCTGGGTGGCCACACTGTTTCTGATTTCAAGGGTCAGCGAGCACATCTGGATTTAGGATGATTTTATAGTTTACCAAACCTTTTATATTAAAGATACAACCTGAGTGTGTAAAAGAGCACTCTCCTTTAACTGGAATGTCTGGCTCTCCACAAAGTCTGTATAGAGTGTGATATCCTGGTCCTTGTACTTCATGTGCAGAGAATGTGTTGATATTATTTTCCTCCTGCTGACTACATTGGAAAAAAATATCCCTCATCTTGCAATAATCTTTGGAATTATTGTTGAATTGATCCATGAGTGCTACAGGTAATCTTCCTCATCAGATAATTTGAAAACTATAGATTCGTTGTTAACCTTCGACTTCTGCTACAAAGTAAAGCAGTATTACCATCTAGCTATAGCTATATCAAACTGCAATTAAAGACAGTGAATAGTTATCAACCTTTCCAAGGCATACAGTCGAATAGTGACAAGGCATATGCAATCCCTGAATCAAGTACTTTTTATCAAATACAACTGTTTAAAATTATTTCATTGCAGTGACATTGAGAAGCAGCTGGTTTTTACCACTAACTTGATCCAAAAAGTTAAAAATGTAGTAGGCTCATTTTTGCTTGTCTTTACACAAACACATCACAGTTGTCTCTCAGTGTACGTGACTGCTTTCAGGGCCATGTCAGGTACCAAAATGCAGAGATGCTCAAACGCCTTAGGTAAAATGGTGTAGTATTTGCAAAATGTGTATCCTCCAGCACACTTTAAATCCCTAGATTACTTCTAATATTTGATACAATGTAAATGTTACGGAGTTAACAGTTGTTATACTGTATTATTTAGGGAATAATGACAACTAAAACATTTGTACATGTTCAGTATAGACACAGGATTTTTGTTTGTCTTTTGTTCTGAAATTTTTTATTATTTTCACTCATGGTCGGTGGAATCCGCAGATGTAGGTCTTGCAGGTACGGAGGGGCCACTGTACATACTCTCCACAGAGAATGACAGAAGTTGCACAAGACCTCACAGACACGATGGCATGGATTTGCCTTAGGACTATTCAGGAAAGGAACACATCAGGCACTGTTTTTCATCTTGTTTGTCCACGGAATTTTTTAAGGTGAAATTCTCGAGGCCAGGGCTCCTCGCATTTGGAAAATGCCACATTCACCTTCTAGTTACTTGCACCTCTGCCCAGTCCACTCATGCTTTGCTCCAGCATGGTGCTGAAGGCATTCCCCACAGCTTCCAATATTGCTGGTCAGCCAGTGACCTGGTCTATACTCAGTCCGTCTCCACTCATCATGGCCAAATCTGTGAACCTATAGTGCAAGTTCAGCCGTATCAAACTACACATACCCCCTTAACCAAACTTTAGACTCATAGCTCTGTGGTTCACACCACATGACATTCTTTCTTCCTGAAACACAGTTCTCATTTTCCAATTATGTAACTGTAACTATGGGGTCCCTGTGTCTCCTATTAAGACTAAAAGCTCTGCAGCACCTTCTCTGATGCACCTGTCCTGTTTTGGCGCTGCCTGTACACATCCTGCAGCATCCTGTGTGTATCACTGAAGAGCACTTATCACTGAATTCTGTACGTGGCAATTTTCTTGCTTGCTTGCTTGTCCCATCAGATATTATGTTTCCAAGGACAAATAATGTAGCTCAAGACTCTCACTCGTACCTGCGCTGATATTCAACCAAGGCCAAGAACACATCTTTCTAAAGCGTACTGTAAGCCTTTCTTTTAAGTATACACTAAACATAGATCAATTTGGGGTGGCACAATAGTCATCACAAACATTAATTTTTGAAGGAATACTCTCCGTACATAAAATGACCACAGACTGACTACTGTGTCTGATTTTTATGATATCCCATTGACTTTCTGGCAGGATATTGGCCCTTACTTCTTTTCAGTTCATTGCTCCCTTTATTTAAAATTATTAAGACCTTAACCTAAAGAATAAGAAAGGGATAGGGAAGACTAAATAATAATAGCCAACCTCTAACTCAGGGCAGGACGGGCTCCACGTAAACCTGTCCGTAAAAGTCATTAACTGCGAATGCATCGATTTTGCAATGTGTATTTTACCTGCTGTCAGATCCACTTACCACCTCAACCCTGGTGTTTCTAAAAAATAACTTGGCCTAAATAAAAATTCTAATTTTACAGAAAAAAAGTAAGTCTAAAGTGATCGAGACCAAAACTACAAAATATGAAGGAAAATCTCTCACCTTGGTTGAAACCTCAGCAATCAAATTCCGTTTATTCGGATCCACAAAATCCACAGGCTGACCTTCAAATTCAATCTTCCCAAGCATGGTACCCTGTCAAATTTTTTAAAATTAGACAGATAAAAGGAGGCAATGAGGAAGGTGCTGACAGGATAATCTCACAGGGACTTAAAACAGCTGCTTCAAGATTTAGATGTCTTTATAAATAGCTATAACTATCATCAGAAGACCTCCATCTTCCCCAACTGGAAAATGAAGTAATTTGCCCATACACGTCAGGAAATATTCTAGGAAATAGAATTAGTTCTCTCAGGGCGGAGGCCATGGGCTAGCATAGGCAAAGTTGAAAGGCATCAGAATTCGGGTCACCAAGTCACACGCAGGTACACACTGGAGTATTTAAGGTACCTTTGACTCCGTGGTGCATAGCATGTAAAGACATTTCACTGGGGATGTGAGCCAAATAATCCAAGAGAATATGAAAGGTAAAAACAGTGGAAATTAAGAAGAACGAAAACTTACTACACACTTTTATAATAATGTTAGCTTGGGGTGGGGATATAGCTCTGTGGCACAAGCACCTGCCTGAAAAGTGCAAGGTCCTGAGTTTGATTTCTGGTACCAAAAACAAAAATTAGCTCACAAAAAAGGTGAAATGAAATGTCATGAGTTTCTAGGATTTTCTTTTTTTTTTTTTGTCTTCTTTGTCTTTTTGAGACAGGGCGTCAGGGTCTCACCATGCAGTTCAGGGCGGCCTTGAGCTCACTTTGCAGCCCAGGCGGGCCTCAAACTCACAGTGATCCTCCTGCCTCCACCTTCCAAATGTTGGGATTATAGGCGTGCGTGCACCCCCATGCCCGGCTAGGATTTTCAATAAAAATATGCACTGCTTTAGACATGTTAATATCCCAGATGTTCTCAAGAGTCTGAACTTTAAAGAATGTTCAACACTCTGTGAAGTTTTCACAAATGAGTTCATTTTCCTTTTATACTTATTCTTTGGAGAGATCACTTGGTGAATGAGGGTAGAAGAAGCTGACACAGCATGGAGGAATGATGGTTATTTTAGTACTAAGAGTAAAAGTCTGGGAAACATAACACAAACCTCCTTCAGCTCCACACTGCATTACTAAATTTCATGATATATCTACTCACTTTTTTAAAACCAAGTTACATCGTCCTTTGACTATATTTATGATCTTTAATATTGATTTTTGTTTCTCCTCTTTTTCTTAAAATATACTGAATTAAATAGTCTTTTTGACCTATTATTACTAGAAGTAAAAGCTATAATATATATTTTTTGCTGTGAACTAGCACTGTTTATAAACAATTAAAATAGGCAGTACTGCTATTTGATCTGTGCTAATCTATTCTGGAAATTTTTTAAAAAGTCAAACTGCCTATGATAAAAGGAGATTTCATCTAACCTACCGCATCATACAGAAGATGCAGTGTAGACTTGAATGAGTTTCCCCAAACCAGTAGGTCTCAGTGCATTCTATTAAACTCGTGGTTCCAAACTCTGCATTGAACTCTCCAGTTCTATTCCTTTCTCATCCTAGAAGCTATGTGCTTGTTTACTGCTTTCACACATTATTAGACTAAGAAAACTTAAGAATCTACTTGGAATACATAATCTCACTGACATCTTCTCCTGGGAACATGAAGGAGAATTTAATAAAATCACAAGTAAAATAGCATGAGTGTATAAGCCCTCACTATCTTCCTTCTGGTCATACACAGGTAGTCATACTGTTACGCTCAAGGCCTGCTCTCTCTCTCTGTTTACAGAGATGCTGTGTCAATATACAATTGTTTTTGGTATTTTGGGGGCACTGGTTTCAAGGCCCTCCTGAAATACCAAAACCTGAGGCTGTTTAAGTCCCTTATATAAGAGGCATCATATCTGCCTATGACCTATGCAAATCCTTCTGTTTACTTTAAATCACCTCTAAATTACTTATAATACTTAAAAAGTAAGTTCTGTATAAATAGCTCTTTCTACTGTATCATTTAGTAATAAGATGCAAAGCTTATACAGACATAATTTTGCCCCAAAATTTTGTAGCTTCTGTCAATGTGGACCCCACTGATACAGAAGACCAACTCTGTGTTCTAACAAGTAATCCACAACAGACTTTACTGAAGAATTTGCTTCACATTTGTACTTTCAAATTTTATCATTAATTTTTTTATGTAATAACATTCCATGAGAAAGCTTGAGCTGTATTTGAAGCATCAGTTAATATTGATAAGGGAAAGTTTCTTTCTGATTCAGAATATAAAGACATCATACAGAAAAGAAGTGTCAGCTTTTAACAAGAAGCAAGCAGAGGGCAATGAGATATTCTCAGAGGAGGGGTCAAATGTTGCAGCAATCAGGTAAAAAAGCAAAAGGTAAACTTTCCCTTCACCACCTTAGTCATTAAAATAAAGATTATATAATTGAGATAATGCATGCAAGGCTCACTTGACACACCAATGAAATATAACACACTGATTTTGGGGGTAATTCTTCCCAGAGGACTAAATAATTAACCACATCAATGGTGTACACTTTCTGATTTGCATTCTTCAGCAGGTACATTTTCAATATAGGTAAAATTGTCCTGCACTTGTCACCTTTTCCACTTGTTTTACTAAAGCCCTGTCCCATGAGCTGAATTATGAATGTCTCTCCGTATTGGTGTGCTCAACCCGTAGTGGGCACTAACTAAGCTCCTGCCTGGTGAAGTAATCTCAGGTCTATCCAGCTACACACACACCAATCAAGTATTCTGTCCTGAGAGTTACACTAGAAAGAGGAAAGCAAAGTGAGAGACCCAAGGTGAAGTGGCAGGGTTTGCTTTTACACATTAATGGGCCCCCTAGGAACTAAAGGCAAAAGGACATGAAGAAATGTAGATTTGGCTAAAGATGATGATCACACCTTATCCCGGATTATTTTCGTCAGCATTCTTGTATCCACACCACAAATTGCAGGAACCTAGAAGAAGAAAATCATCATGAGAGGAAAACTGGAGGAAATTAGACACAGCATATTGTTTTCAAGTTTCCAACTTGGCCTCATCTATCTTCTCGAGCAGTAAGTAATTTCCCCACTCCTTCTTTTCTTTGACCCAGGGTGACTGCATTGTCAGAACACAGTAAATTGCTGCTCCAGTAGGGCACAGGACTCTTAATACCCAGGCCCTTCCTCGGAATAAAAAATGAGCTATTCTGAAGATCAATCTGCTGCAATTTTCTAGCTTTTAACCTAGGATGCTAAATAAGTAATAGTATATATGTAAACGGTATTTCTTTTGAGACAATAGAACATGCATCTACATACAGGCGTAGTGTTTGAACACATGTATAATTTCTTGTATATGTTATATGTACCAAATATATATTTTGAAATAACAGAAGCAGTGAATTTCATAAGCAATAATTTATGAATCTATGTGCTGAGTCAAACATTCCTGGCACGCAGTGGGCACTCTGCATTTTTTTCTGACGGGCTCTGTCAAGTAGCACTCTTGTACTAACACCTGCCCACGTGCTTGTTAAATCAGGCAGCGCTTCCACCAGGAATCAGCAATGCAAGCGTCAGCGGCCATGTTGAACCCTTTTCTAGTCTCTGTGCCTGACACCATGGGAGAAGATTAAAACTCCATTTAAAAAACAAACTAGCAAGCCATGGATTAAGCTCACATTAAAAAAAAAATTCTTCCAACACGAAGAAGTTATAGAATGAGGTGTCCTGAATAACTCAAAGGAAACATTAAAAAAAAAAAGTTTTCTGAATGATCAGTATGGAAATTAGCTGAGTAATGGCAATAAATAAGGTAATGGCTGAGGAGAAAATGGTGATGGTAGCGTACACGGTATAGGCAACTTCTCCCTTTTTTATTAAAAAAGTGAAACTTCCTAAAGTAAGACTTCTTTTCTTGTTGCAAAAAACAACCCTTAGCGCCACTGAGTAGACACCCATTGGAAAGGCAGCACTTTCTTGTAACCCTGTTCTGTCAGTCACAGGCCCTGCGTTGGTGGTATAGTTGTGAGCACAGCTGCCTTCCAATCACAGGTCCGCAGCAGCTGAACAAAAAGCTACTACAGTAACACTGGAGATGAAGCTAAATACAGCTAGTTCATCAACACTAAGTACTTCCAACTTTCAGACAAGGTGAATCCTCTTATTTTATTAGAAGTTAATAATTTGCCAGACATGGTGGTGCACACCTGTAATCCCAGCACTTAGGAGCCTGAGACAGGAGAATTGTGAGTTCGAGACCAGCATGAGCTACAAAGTGAGCTCAAGGCCAGCCTGAACTGCATAGTGAGACCCTGCCTCAAAAATATAAAAATAAAAGAAAGAAAGAAGTTAATAATTTAAGTTTGGAAAGTGTAATAGAAGGTTTTATAATCTCTTTCCTATGAATCTAAGTATGAAGTATTGCACGGAATGATTACACGGCCTGCACAATGAGTTATTCTGTAGAACCAGCACTAGAAACCATGAAGCCAACTGCTTAACTCTTTCCTGGATAAAATGGCAGGGAGGATTTAGGTTGCTGAAGAGAATAGAAAACCAAACATTTCCTACCCCCATTACCAAATGAGAAATACAACCAAGCATGTATGACTGCCACCTTGTGGATAAATTGAAAATACGTGACTCTCTGTGTTTAAAGAAGGAAGGGTCTGGATAGTTTGGCCTAGCATAGTAAAAAGAAAAAAAAAAAAAAAACAGATCTCAAACTTCCCAACTTTCTCATCTGTCCCGCCTTTCGAATCTCTGCACGCCTTTCCAACTTGGCACAGGCCCAGCAAGTCCCCCTAGGTGACTGCATGCCCTGTCGGCCTCACCTTTTCCTCCTTCAGCCACTGCCCTAGGCTCTTGGTAGCAAGCCAGTGGTTGTACTCATTGCTGTAGTTCAGCACCAGCAAACCTGCAACCTGGAATGGTAGACAGTCATTCAGTGGTCACACAATGCTGTTCCTCTCTTGTGACTCACCTTGAAGATCCGCTTGCATTTACAAGAAATACTTGTTTATATCCACTGGTAGGAGGCAGAAAATTTTAAAAATATGAAAACAAATGGTTACCAACACTTTTGTTTTTTAAATATGTAGTTGTTTCCTCTACCTGTGTGGGGAGGAGACTCACCTGGAATGTTGAATCCTGAAACTCAGCCAGCCTTTCTTCTTGGCACTCTGTACTTCTCCCCTATTTCATTTACCAGTAATTTGACTCATACTTATTTATTTAAAAAGCATAAAGAATAAAATAATTTTCTTTATGTGCACACAAAATAAACTGAGAAATTGTGAAACGGGGTGGGGGGAAATTGTGAAAAATACTGACAGTTCACTAAACAATGGTCCAAGTTACTCCAAAATACAGTGGAGAAAGATGGTCAACTCGGTGTATAAAGTTTTGAATTGTTTACATGATTCCTATTCCCAAAATATTATGCTAATTCCTTTGAATGGGAAATCTCCATGAATTTACTTTTACATTGTAATGTGAACTATCTCTTACTTATTCGGTAAAGAGGACAAGATTTGAAAGCGAACTGCTGATGGAGAGTTAAGTATTAAACCCCTTCTAAAGTGGGATTCTTTTTCAGTTCTCATTGCTTAGTTACCGTCTGGACCTTGAATAACATTTTTCCAAACTAAGTTAACATTAAGGCATTAAAATCTAAACTATCCTGAGAAATGAAACTCAAATAATCTCAAGTTAAAGATTATTCTCATATGCTTAGAAATAAGGTTGAGTATATGAATTCTCGAAAATTAGTCATTTATACCCCCTTCAGGTTGAAACTATTTAAATAATCATCCATGATACTACCTTAATTCCATCAGACTCCAAATATTTGCTAAGTCCCAGTTCATCCCGTGCAGAAGTGTCCGGCACGCCACCGTTCCCAATAATTGGGTTGGCCATGGTGAGAATCTGTCCTTTGTACGCCGGATCAGTGAGCGCTTCCGGGTACCTGGGCACACATGCCAAAAATGAACACCACCAAAAAAATGTATATACCTACAAAATGAAAATTTACATGCAAACTCTGAATCTCTCAATTCTTAAAGATGAGGAGATGAAAATCCCATAAGCCTATTTCTGGATTCCAGCAAAGCCTGGGTAATTTTTATGTCAAAATATCAAAATTTAGCCATGCTACAACTAACACAAAAAGGAACACTGATTCCCACATACTAAAGCATATTCTTACATAATTTTAATTCCTTTTTTTAAGAAATGCTTCAATTTTTTAAAAATTCTTTTATAGTACTTTAATTTTTAAAAACATTGCTCTCCTATTTAAAGTTTGCAGATATGGATTGTGAAGATTCCCATTGAATGCTAGATATCGGTGAATCTGAACTTGTATTTGCTGTTGAGAGCTGCCAGTTTCACCAAGATATTAACTAAAAATTGAAAAGTATTTTTCAATATCTTTTTAAGGTACTGACAACTATCCTATGTCAGTGATAGTTGGAGGGGGTATATATTTATCAAAACTCAGTAAACATTTAAAAAGAAGTGAGTTCCTTTATGAAAGAACAAAGTTTTTAAACACTTTAATCTCAGAAAAAAGTACAGTGTACAAATGTGGGAGTTATCATCAATTTAGAAATATATCAGTATCATAAAACTTGACCTGAAGCATCTGTAACCTCTCAATTAATGAATTTCAAATAGTTATTTTAAGTTTTGATAAGTAATTAGGAATGAATGCAGAAAGAACACATTTTAAAGTGGAGGAAACTGTATTTGTTTCAGCTCCACACACTGGGAAACATTGCAACTGAATTTTTTCTTCCTTCTTACATTCTGTGTTCCTGCAGATTGAGTTAAAGCAAGTATTTCTTGTAGGTTACTACTGAGAGTGAATTTAGGTGTTGAAGGAGACAGAATCGACAACCTCAAAGCCAATAAAATTCAGCGCAGGCAGTAGTCAACATAAATTCTTCAACCCCATCCAGAACCAGCTCCGACCAGAACTAACTTTGTCAACAGAGCGCTTAGTCTTTCAGCTCTGAAATCTCTAGGGCGACTCCAGCGACGTGGTATTTATCCACAGCCTCTCCCTGCTAATTTCTCAGACGCCTCTCACCTGTCAGGAACTAATAATTTCTAACCGAGGCTGACACACACTATAACTGCTTTCCTTGAAGATGAAAAACAAAATAACATCCTTAATTATCGAGCATTTACGAATTGAGCCATGTGACAGACAAAAGCTGTATTTCTCAATAGAAAACAGTCTGTGGAATAATTTTATAAATAAATGTCTTCTACTACATCAAAAAAAGTTTAATTAATTTCAGTTTTCTTGCTTTTATTCTTTATTCCCATAAAAGAAATGATCCTTTCCTTTAAATCTGTGCTTACAGCACCCTTCAGTAAGTGAATAAATGCAGCCTTTCCCACAGAACTGCAGTGTAGGAAGCAAATTAATCCATCAGGTCCTGTTTGACTTTTGTGATGTGACAAGATTTATTACCAGTAATCTATCATTGATAAGAAAACTCTAGTGCCCTCCATCATTCTGATCTATATTAAACAGTTGTTTGTTGGCAGGTATATTAACACAGCTAGTAATTAGTGCTGTCGAAAAGCTTAAATAATGGCTTAGTGAGGCAAAACTTTGCAAACAGGTTTCATACACTGTAATTTAATGTTCTCACTAGGGAAACTGGTTTAAAAACTATCTAAGACTCTTCATTTCACACAGAGAGGCGAGAGTTTGGAAGAGAATACCCATGAATGACATGATGACAGCTGGGTCAATCAATACCTTCTAGTTAACCCAATACCTCCTGCCTTCATAAGGCTAACTTGAATTTCCCTAACAAATTCATAAAATATATCTAGGTTGTCTTATGGAATCTCTAACAGAAACCCTTTGAAAAATCTCTAGTCACTTCTGTAAGACTCATATGGTTTTAAATCCCCAGCTATAAACTACTGCCTAATCCAGCCTCCTCAAATTTTCAATAAAAAAACCAAAACTCAAAAAAATTAACTGATGTTCTCAGTATCACATAGCCAGTTATCATTAGAATTTAGGCCAGACTAGGCATAGTGGTGCACGTGTATAACCCCTGGCTAAGGCAGGATTGCGCACTGGAGGTCAATCTAGGCAACTTAGCAAGACCTTGTCTCAAAATAAAAAAATCAAAAGGGCTGGTGATGTGACTCAGTAGAGAGTTCTTGCTCAGCAAGCATGGCGCCCTGGGTTTAAAAAGAGAAAAGCACAATCTGAGACCAGGGCTTCAGCTTCTTGGCTCCCAGAGGAGCACAGACATATCTTGAGGAGGTGGCACTAGACAAGCGATTTTTGTGGCTACCCTTATCTTCATTACCATACTCCACTCAATAGATCTTAAATAGTAAGCTGAGTCATAATCAATAATTATTAAAAATACTACATCTATGAGCTTACCCTCGCATTGATTATTTTTCAGGCAGGAAGCATATCTGTTGGCTCATCTTTCTTAAGTGCAAAATATGAAACACTGAAGGACTTTCTTATCTCCTTATTGGATTGTAATATTTCATAGTGCATGTACAAAATTGCTTCTTAACTTTACTAATGGGATGGCAGTGGCATGTGGTATCCATTCTTCTCCCTGCCCCAATTCTCAGATCCATATCCCTTATTGCAGAGGCAGATGGTAAACTCATTTAACCTGTGTCTTCACAACATAAGTTTCTGGAATGAATTTTGTTCTTTTCTTTCCAGGGGGCGACTGCAGCGCCCATGTCCGCATTATTTGCTTTAGCAGGACATTCAGGTCAAAACCTCTGTTCGGGGAGGGCTGCAGTAGGTTGTGCACAACGCACTACACAGAGGGGAATAAGTGGTCTGATGATGCTGTGATTTCGTGTCCCCTCTGGGAGTAAGACCAGCAGGGTATCCCTCTACAGAGTGAAAGAATAAAGCCTCACAAGAGACGCATTACTCACCCTCCTAGGCCAGTATTAAAAACCACTTCACCAGCGACTGAGGATGGATGGCCAAAGGAGTAGGCTTTCATCTTAGTTCCATCTTCAAGGACAATGTGTGCTGTCTGTGCCTAAAAGAACAGTTAGATGAACCGTAGTAGAATGCAGGCTACAACACACACACACACACACACACACACACACACACACACACACACACATTTCAAAGATAAAATATACAAGTATAATAAGTAAATGCATAGTATATTTAAGAAACCATATTCCCCAGATTTGGGATTGTTATTTTGCTTCTTGTCACTTTTCTTCCAAGATATGGCTCTTGTCACCTGGCAGGTTTTTGTTTTGCTTGAAAGAGGAACTGAAGCATGTCACTACGTTGCCTATTTTAAGTCTACTTGAAGAGTTGTTGACAAGCCAGAAAGGCTTCACTTTAGCTGAAATGCTGTGGTCTGTCTGTTCCTCCTTAGTATTCCCTAGCTTCACTCCAGTACAGCTTTAAGGGACGTTCATGAGTTTGCAAAAGCATTGTGAATTGTACCATACAGCTCATCCCCACTCTGATGTTTAGAGCTGGAAGAAATCGTCAAGATTATCTATCACACAGTGCTCCACACAGCTCTCGTTTGATGGAGTTGTCCAGGGGCTGCCCCCTTACACCAGCACTGTGGTTGTGAAGAAGCTGAAGCTTTTCCCCTCTTAGTGTTGATACAGAAGCAAGCACTGTGGAACGCTCTATAAGCATATCACTAATTTACTTTTCATTAGACTTAATTATATCCATGTCTGGCTCCCTCCTCAGATGATGGGCATTCTGAACTTGCTTACTTTGCCATGTTAATTTTTGAATCAGATTCTATAAAATTCTTGCCTACGAAAAGGGACAATGAGAGAAACATCTAAAAAACAGATTTTATCCTCCAAACTCACCCAGTGAAATAATTTAAATCTAACTCTCATTTTGCAAAAATTCAGGGGAAAGATGTCTTAAACCACACTTGAGAGGCAAGATGTAGACTTCAGAAGAAAGTCTGTAAGATAAACTAATTTAAGCCAATTTAAAAAAAAAAATTTATTAAGAAAACCATCTTTGTAATAATTGAAATCTTAATAATTTATGCTTGATTATATTAGATAAAAACTTTTGAGATTCATGTACTTTTACTTTTAGGAGTCCTTGTCTTTACAAAACTGATATATTAGAATATTAAAGCATCAAATAATATGATATCTGAGATTTACTTCAAACAACCCAGAGCTAATGAGATGGATATGAATATACTTTTCTAATGTTCTTTTTATTGTTTTATTCTCTTTAAAAAATAAAATAAAATAAATTTTTGTTCTAATAACTAAAAGCTTAAGAATAACATTATATTAAATTATATTATTAAAAAAGCTTGACCATGAGTTGCACTTACTTTTCTTTTAAATCAGAAGTCTAACATGAATTTCAAGTTTGTAGTTCTGAGAAAAACTGAAAAAAATTGTGTGCTGCACATCTTATATATGCTTGTGTGTGAGAACATGAGTGTGTGTGTGTGTGTGTGTGTGTGTGTGTGTTCATGAGCAGGATTTACCAAAAAAATTGTTGTTCTTTACTTGGCAGCAATCCAATTATCTTCATAGTAAAGTTTTATCTGTGGCCTTGGAGCCAGTGCTTGAAATTGCAAGCTTGACACTATCTTTCAATAGTTATGGTTTGTCTTCACAGTCACTACATTTAAAGAAAAAATATTTTGGAATTACTCAGCACAAAGAAAAGCACAATAATTAATTTAATTTGTGAGGTAACAAGACTTCTCTGGCATAGACTGGCTTATTGAGCATGTCTGAATCCTGCTCCTGTGCCCAGAAAATCACCTTTGCATGTCACTTGTAATAACACTGTTCTTATTCTATATTTGGCTTTAATCTGTCAATTTTTTGATTGTAGATTCTAGTTATAATCTGAGGTAGAGATTAGTTATTTTAGGGTATAAGAGTGATAGTGTTTGATGAATTTCTGAAGGTTATTATAAGCTATTGTGTGAAGATTCTCAATAGGGATGTGTTTATCAGAAAAACCCTCCAGGTGACTCTGACATGTATCACTAGGTGAAACCTTTGGTCCAAGGAATGAAAATTCACTCCAAAAATATTTTCTCCTGGAAACTTTATTTTCTGCTCTCTAGTAATTCTGTGTAACTGAAATGTTTTCACAAAATGAAAGCAAAACTATTTTCTTAAATAATATGTAACTTTCATGGATTCTAAAATAAATATACTTAGCAAAACTTAGGTGTAAATTGCAGATTTCAATTATTTTCCTTGAGACAGTTTATCAGCTCTGCCCTAACCGATGCCTGTCTAAGATGCCATCTTTGTTTATATTTTCTTTTTGCTTTCCTCTGCCCTCTTCTCATCTAAGCATTTCAAATTATTGGATCTTTGGGTTAGCCCCTATTTAAATATTTTGGGTTAGTCCCTATTTAAATATTTTAAAGAAAGGTAAAAATTAACATAAGCAAATCCAACTCTTGCTAGCCTGTTCCTAAAATTCTATTTGTTACTTTTCTTTTCTCTCCTTAGAACTAGTTTTCTACTTTGCTTTTCTTTTTCTAAAAATATATTTGAGGAGACATTTACTGCTGCCTGAAATAGTCTCTGAGATTGTGTTCAATATGTCTTTTGCTCCTTTAATTATATTTTTTGTTCTTTTTGGCACTTTTTATAGATATTCCAATTCTCTTCCCCACTACACATTATATTGTTACAAGGCTTCTGTTTATTGCCTACAGTGCCCTTTATTTTCTTCTTAACTACTCTGGTCTCCAATGAGTTTAAAATGATGAGTACCAATTGACTTATCTGTGAATGGATGGAGGCGCTCTGAACAAAGAGACATTATTTAGAATCTCCTTTTCTAGCTAACAGTTCCCCAAATGCTATTTCATCCCAATGAGTCCAGAAGAAATCACCTTATTACCACCATAAGATATTTTAGAACCCTCAGTCCTACTAGACAAAAGTGCGTGGCCTAGGAATTAGATTGTAATATTAACTTATAATGTAAGTGTCTACTATGAGAGCTCTTTGGTATTCTGAAAGCTGTAAGTGCAGAGGAAACCTTAATAAAGGGAAATATGTTTACACTTGTAGCACGATAGAAATGGTAACCAAATGATTATATAAATAGTTCTACAAAACAAAAGAGACTCATCATGACATGGCCCCTATGTGTCTGCATTGCTAATATGACAATGGAGATCCTCAAGGCACAAATATCACTGAGCTCCAACCATGTGCTAAGGGCCTTGCTAGGCTCTGGGATGAATGAATGGGTTTCCCCAGTGCCCTCATTTACTAAAAGAACTACATATGAACAGATCTTATAAGATAGATATTCCTGAAAAGGAATATCACAAAGCACCTGGGAGCCCACAGAAAAATAAAATATCACCCTTTCCTTGGGTGATTTTACCTTTTCTTTTCCATCGGTGCTTAGAATAATAAAAAATAAAATTTTTGATAAAGAAACTTCTTGTCAAATTTCAAATTTAAAGATTCTTTCAAGTCTTTGCTCAAAGGTCACTTTCTCATCAAGGTCTACTTTGACAACATGTATTTAGAATTACAATATTCTCACCGCTCCTGTGGCTGCCTCCTCTGGTCTGCTTTTCCTCAGAGTGTAGTAGTTTAGTTCCTCCATTATGACTAGAGCAGCCTAACAATAGGGTCAGGTAAAAAACTAATTCAAGCAGCTGGTTAAGCTTAGAAATGTAAAAGAAAGAGTAAGAATAAAGGATAAAAGGTTAAGGTAACAACAGAAAGTTACGGGTTCTTCTATCCTGGAAGAAGACTCCTATCCAGCACACCCTAAATTATTTAACAGCTTTAACAGCCCCTCCCTGCCTTCAGTCCCTGTTTCAACTGGACCTTGGACCTCCCCTAGACCTCAGACCTTGAGAAATGTCAGGAAAGCAGGAGATGTTAGAAACACAAGTCTCTTTTGCACTCTTAAGCTTATTTCCTTTGAAACAAGCCCCTTTCTCTGCACTTTGCCTATTCATGTAAGAGCAGGGCAAGGACCACACTTTGAATACCTTCAGAATACCTGCATGATACACATGTATCACAAGCTATTGCTTACTGTTTCCAATAAAGCTCCCTTAACTTCCTCCTTTTGGTTTATGACTTCATTCTTTGTCTTCATGGCAGCATGAGCTCCGTGCAAATTTAACAGTTTCAATCATGCTTCCTGACATAGCATCCACTGCCTTACTTATTTCTATTCTATTTCACTAGAAAGTGAACTTCCTGCGGGCAGAGTAGTCGCTCTGTTTTGCTCACTAATATGCCTCCAGCTTATGTCAGTGCCTGGGACATAGTAAGCAATTAATAAGCTTTGTTCCCATTTTAATGAAACTATGTTGGCTATTGAATCTTGTTTTGAAGAGTACTTGTAAATGACTAAGAAATTTAGTCAGAAAGGAAAACAGGAAAACAAGAGAAGCACATGCTCTCCTACCTTATACTCCTCCTCTCCGTTACTTGTTTTAATATTAGAAGTCTACTTATTGTATTACACTTGATGGAAGTCATAGTTCTGACAACACTTCTAATTACTGATTCATTCTTCTTACTTTCAGTTGAACTGCTCTCTAAAAGGTAAATACCTAATTCAATATTTTTCTCATAGTGAACAGCACTCCAAGTGTTTCAAACCTGAAGACATTAAGTTCCGCAGTATTGCTGACCCTCTCCCCCTTTGTCATCTTCTCCTAACATAATCTTGGAAGGAACATTTTCAAACCACATCTGAGAGTACAAGCTGGATAATACAGTTTCTTAAATAATATTCCAATTAAAATAGTTTCACCTCAGCACACAGCATTTAATAATTAATGACTATAACAACTAATAAGTAGTGAGGCATTTGCTCCTAGAATTACTGCCACATCACATAAAATGTGTCACCACCAGAAGGAAAAGCCCTGTCACCCTTTATTATTGCTTCCGAACTGTCCCACCTGCCTCCAACCTCTCCTGTTCCCATCTGTCCTGTGCAGTGCAGTGAAGTCTTTGTTAAACATTTATTGAATAACAGTAGTCATCGGATTCCTTAAATTTTAGTTCTCTGTCATTGCCTATTCTTTATATATAATACCCTGGATTCTCACACTCTGTGTCAGCTCTTTATGTATAAATGTTTCCTTGTGAACAGTTCATATCCTGCTTAGGCTCTCTAGGGCTCCTGTTATGACCTAAGGATCACTAAAGTCAGAATAGGACTTACTGTCTTATATACACACTGCGTTCACATGTATCTGCTATGTGCTGCCAGGCCTCTTCATTGTTTGAGATATTTTTAAACCTACTATATTGCTACTTTTGGAATTGAAAACTGAAAGCCAGATTCAACACTTCACCTCCTCAGAAGCAGCCAGCTGTGGTTCACATAATAGTCTCATCGCTACAGACTTGTAGCATGTCTACTACGTAGTAGACGTATGCAGTATGTCTAGCAGCACTCGTAGCATGTCTATGTGGTTCACATAGTACTGTCCTCACTACAGACCCGGTAAACATGTAAAACTATGGGTCATTACGTGATATTCAGGTGGTAAAATGCTAACAGTGGTGTTTCAAAATAATTATTTGATGCCTACTGTTTCTGGTTACTTTTATTTTTAACCTTCTCTTAAAAGCAAGAGCAGACATTTTCCATAGGCAAAATCCCTGCAAAGGAAAAAGCAAAGTAATGGTCATGTGAGGCTGGGTGGCAATTATTACCCAGCAAGTACCCTCGCTTTCCATCCCAAGCAGGCGTCTACAGGAAATGTCTTCAAAAGATTCTAAACAATGATTTCTAAATTTCATTTACTTTTTCCTTATGAATTTTTCCAATATTAATACTTATGTTATCTAGAAAACTAAACCCCCTTGATTGGCAAAAAAGGATAAAACTGTATTTAGTATACATGACACAGACATTCTCTTTTCTGTCTTTACTTTTTTCTTTTTATTGGTAGATGTTTGTGACACTTAATAAACACATTCATCTTGGGGAACTGACACTGCATGCACACTGTGTCTTGATCTTTTCTACTTCCCTTTCCTCCCCCTCCTTCCCTGCCCCCTCTGTCCACGGGGCCCCTTCCCAGGGCCACCTCATCTATCTCCCGATCTCCTATCTTCTATCTTTTAGTTTGCTCTTTAAATTATTAGTACTTTGGGTTTCTCATCTAAGAGAAACAATTCACATTTAACTTTCTATGTCTCATTTCTTTTACTTAGCATTATGGTCTCAAAATAACTCAGATTTATTCTTCTTTGTCAAAATTTACTGTACATCTGCAGTAAATCTGTTCTAATTCACTGAAGTGGTCCCATTACTGCAATGTTACATTTCTATACCAGATTTCCAAATACTTTATAGCTCATAATTATCTGATTTTTCCCCCCATCCCCAAAATCTAAGGTTGTTGTGTTTCTATTATTACTTTTTTGAGGTTTCTGTTACAATGCTAGTACGTCCTTGGCATTCAGTAAGTATGTGTATAATTAAATGTTAGAATGGTAATTGTACACTACATACACTTCAGAATTTCCCTAGTGTGAGGCCCATATGTTAAGACACTTCCTCTTTTAAAAAAATAGAATAACACTTATGCTAACATTTCCCTAAGAACAGACATTTCTCAGGCAAATTTTACAGAAGTCAAATGGTCTCTCACTGTGCTCCTTCTGCCCTTTAGTTTAATGAAAAACTGTTAAGACATAAACTAATGTGCACATATCTCTGTTGACTACTGTCTGTATGCAGCTGGACAGATTGAATATTTAACTTACAATAATAAATTTCTACTTTTCTAGGAAAGGATCTTACTTCAAATAAAATCACACCACTATGTTGGAAAAATAGGACTTGAGACACATGGTGTCACTGAGAGTTCTACTCCGATCTTCCCTCTGAGACATGCTCTCTAATAATAGTTAACAGGAATGAGCAGGGCACTGTCTCTAAAGTTGTTAATGGATTTTTTTTTCATCTAAGCAACAGTGAGTAGGTAACATAAAGATCTCTATTTTATGCTTGAAGTAACTGAGCCTTCGGGAAGCAAAGATCAATCCACTAGTAACTGGAGGAGCAGTGACTTCTGAACTGAATCTGATTTATTACCCCTTCTTTTCTAAGCTTATTTTTAAGTGGAGATAACAGACAATTTAATCACGAACTCTAACTTAGTTATAAGAATTTTTAATTCAAAATTGCCATGGATAGGCCATGAGAGCCAGGTCAACCAAGAGTTACCTAGCTATAAATCCGTAAATTGTTGGAGTGAAATGTCAAGTCATTAACTCTATCCTATAATCTGAGCAAAACCTGCAGGCTTTGAGAACTGTGCACACTGACCCTAAGCCCTGAATTCTCAAGTTCTCTGGAGTGTTGAGGGCCCAGAGTTGAACTAAACAAGGAGACCAACTCTCAGCTCCTTCCTCTGAGGCTGTTTTGCCCTGAGAAATGTGGTCCATGGATATCCCCTGCTGTCAGTCCCTTCGGGGTCTCTATCACAGATAGGCCCCCACATCTGGAGGCTGAGCCAGCCAGAAGTATAGGGGAACACTCAAGATGGCCAAGAGCTTCTTCGCAGTTGATTCAGACTTTGTCACACTAGTATCACAGTTTCTTCTCTGCCTAAGCCTGAAGCCCTGAAGCTTCCATTCGAAGAAGGTGATGTCTAATCCACAGGGGCTCCTTTACCATCTCAGCGTCTGTCTCCTAACTCATGATGGCACTTCAACCGCATGGTCCATCAAGACTAATGTGACTCACCAGCGGGCCAGCAATCAAGAGTGGAGGCTGCATGTGGGCAGTCACTTTATTTGGCCCACTTTGCACAGGTTCCCTGTGTAACTGCCTAAAATCCAATGCCTGCAAACCCACTCAGAAGAGGGGAAGGGTTTCATACTTTTCAAAACTCATGATTGGCCTTGAGCCAGTGTTTAAAGTGTATCTGCAATGAATAACATTTATACCTCTTAAAAATTATATTTGTCTTTCTCACCTTGGTTATTGTTTGCAAAACATGCAAACAAGCCCCCCCAAATAAGGTCAAAGACTATAGCCAATACGGTTTATCAAAGAAAATTCATGAAAGTGAGTTTGCACTCATAGTTGGATGTCTTTCATCCTATATTGTAGCTATTGTGAGTGTGAGTACCAGGTAAGTTATAGAATAAGTACCCAAAAATTGTATATTGTGTTCCTTGGTATTTCATATGAATTTAAATATTAAAGATTGAAATTAAAAATCTCCATACCCTAGTAATATTAGGAGGTAACTTCTGTTTGCAAATTTTTTAAACAAATATTCATAAGATTATAGTTTTCCAACACATAATATTGAAATGGACTAAAACTTAATTTTTCTCTGTATGTATAATTGACTCCACTTTTAATCACATACTTTATAATTTGGTTTAGTATTCCATGCTCTAAATTAAACTGAGTTACATAACTATCTAAATAATTGCCACTCACATTACTTTTAAAATGAGCATTCCAAATTGAGCTTAGTTTTCTGTTTTCTAATAGTTGTAAAACCTGGGGACTCTTACATCTAATGTAATATTTATTGAAACACATTTGTGAGAGGGGTTTGCATAAAACTAGAAATTCTAATAAATTCTCAGCAGTTGGGGTTTTTTTGTTTGTTTGTCTGCCTTGAGTGTTGATATTGTTATTCTCTTTCACCATACCATAAAATACTATTTATTTATTTATGTATTTATTTGCAGTGCTGGGAATTGAACCCAAGGTCTCCTACATGCGACTCTACCACTGAGCTACACCCCTAAGCCTTATGTACTCTGAGATGGAGTCTCACTAAGTGTCCCGAGGAGGCCTCAATGTTTGTATCCTCCTCCTCATCCTCCCAAGAAACTGGGATTGCATATCTATACTGCTGCTCTCAAGAAAAAATTTCATTTTTGATAACATTATAAAATGTGATCATGCAAAGGAATCTGTCACTCATCCAAAACATCTCATCTCTTTTGGGCTCCTAATTTTTTCTCATAGTTAAAATTCATTTTAAAAATTACATGTATGGGTTTACTTTCATTTTCTATAAGAGGAATTATTAGCTTTATGGGACCACAAATAACTGACCTGAGTTTGGTACTTTAGTAATCTCACTCTGAGATCATATTTAAAGGATAAAAATTTCAAAGCTTTTTCCAGGATAAAAACAAGACAAAAACTATTAATGGGAGTCACACAACTAAATTCACCTTTGAATTTCCCTTCAAAAGGCTTTGAAAATGTGTCCCTCGTGCCCTTCTAAAGTGATTTAGAGAGCTTAGCCTGAGGAAGTAAAGTTAAAATTTAAACATATGTCAAAATTAACCTGCAAAAGCTTTGAAACAGCCTGATGGCCCCCTCTCCACATTCAGTATTACATTATTAGAAGTCATCTCACATTTGTACTTTTGCTGACCTTTATCCCAGCACCATTTTGTTTAATTTTAAAGACAAAATAATAGAGGCATATAAACCAGAATAACACAAAAACAGTATAGGAAATACAAAACTATAGAGAAGATAGCAGGGAATTAGCACTGGGTGCTGTATTACACAATGTTACCTTCACATTAGTTAACACAAAAACAATTAAGGAAAAACCAAATTATAGAGAAGATAGTAGGGAATTAACACTTGATGCTGTTTCACATGATGTTATCTTCATCCTTGCTGCTCAGTTATACAAATGATGGCTCATTCGATTAGTCAATTTTCTCCACCCTCATCTCTGTTGTTCTACCACCCAAACAGTCATCTTCCCTTTGATAATAACTGTACTTTTCAGTTTATTTACTCCCTCAGGCTCTCACTTTGTGAAGAGACATGGCTACTTAAAATTATGCTGTAACGAATATGGGTATACACAAATTGCTATGGAAGGAGGTGGAAAAGCACCCATCATCAAAGACAGTAGATAGGCAGAGAACCAGGTTCACTTTGATCAGGACCCATTGACAAACTCTCAAGGCCATCGGTCCAGTCGAGTCAGTGGGATTACCCAGCAAACTGCCAGGCTTCACCTAAATACAGCATATCCAGAGGCCCAGTTGAGTCCTCAGGGTTGCCCACACAGACCACTGGGCTCTGCCCTGCCGCCATGCTGCCAGGGGCCTGGTCCAGTCCACGGGGCTGCCCCCAGAGGACCGCCGGGCTCTGCCCTGTCGCCGCACTGCCAGGGGGCCTGATCCAAGTTTTCAGGGTTCTCATGTAGCCTGGAGGGAGCCCCTTCCCCCCTCAGGCTACTGAGCTACCTGTCAAGGCCCCCAGGGTCCCCTTATAGGCCACTAGTGCCTCCCTGCAGGCTGGCTATGACTCTTTGGAGGTTATTCCCACCCAGCTAGAGAACTGGGCCTGCACCCTAGTTCCAGGTCTTCACCTCCTCCCACCTCTCAATCTCCAGTGTTGCCGTTCCCCACCCCTTGCAGCTAGGCATTGGATGCGCTTATGATGCTGGGCACAAGTAGCAGGAGGTCTCCCCCTCTCGTGCTCACCATGGTAGTCCAGGGTGTGTACTAAGTTTAGTTATTAGTTCTAGAAGATAATTGGAGGATTTTCTCGGGTCTGCAGTGTAGAGTATGTTGTTGTCTCTCAGACTCCAGGACTTCTGCTTTTCATGTGATTTGTCACTATGGGTTCATACAAGGTTCAAATATGCAAGCAGTATGGAGTCCCTCTTAGTGTTCATGGAATCTCCTCCATGGACTGCCAGGCTCTGCTCCATCAAGGTGCTCTCAGGGTCTGGTCCAAAGTGCTCCTGGAAGCCTGTTCTGGTCCCTGGGGTCGCTGCCACGAACTGCAGGGCTCTGTCCCATCACTGCTTTCCTAGAGACCCAGTCGAGGTCCTCAGAGGTTTCATGTAGTCCAGAGGGTGCTCTCCACCACTCTCAGGCTGCTGAACTCCCGGTCGGGGTCCCCGGGGTCCCCTCCCAGGCCCCAGTGTCTCCCCGCAGGCCGCGCATGGCTCCCTGCAGGCTGTCCCACCCCGCCACAGCACCGGGCCCGCACTCCGGCTCCAGGTCTCTGTGCCCTCTCACCTCCCTATCCCCAGTGTCGTCTCTGCCCTCCTCCCACAGCCGGGCATTGGGTGCACCCACAATGCTGGGCACAAGTGGAGTAGGGTCTCCCCTATTTGTGTTCACTGAGGTAGACCAGGATGTGCACCAAGTTTAGTTATTAGCTCCAGGAGAGAATTGGAAGGTTTTCTCAGGTTTTCTGTGAAGAGTATGTTGTTGTCTCCTGGACTCCAGGGCCGTTGCTTTTTGTGTAGTCTGTTGCTATGGGTTCATACAGGGATCACGTATGCAAGCAGTATGAAGTCCCACCTGGTGCTCATACTGGCAGTTTATGATGCGTCCTGAAGCCCGTGACCTCATCCTGTTGCTGACAGGAACAGGTGGCGAGTGTGTGGGTCACCGAGACTCAAGGTGCTCACAGAGGGAGTTCAGGGTGGGAGCTGAAGCCTGGTACCCCAGTTCATGCTTCCTGCTTGGTGCTGGAGTGAGAAGGGCGTGGGGCCGTGCGGTCCATTTCCGTGTGCAGCTCCCTCTCACTGCTGTGCTCCAGTACCCATTTGCTCCTTGGCTGGATCCCTGGGAGTTGCTGTGGCCCTGGGGTTGCTGCCGCTGCTCTCTGCTGCTATCCCCTGGTAGCTGCTCATACAGTGGAGAGATATGGGGCCACAGCCTCAGAGCAGACATAGAGCTGGGTGTGTTGAGCTGTGTACTGGTTGCTTTGACTCTGCCTTGCCTTATGTTGCTGCATTCCAGTGTCTGGGTGATGACCCTCTGGTAGGATCCCTCCCTGCTGCCCTTCTGGTCACCATCTTCCTGGACGTTTTTCTTAGAGAGGTTTTATAATGTTCTCTGTGAGAGTTTGAATTCTTATTTCAAAACCTTTGATGCTGAGCATAAGTAGTGTGAGGTCTCCCCCACTTGTGCTCATTATAGTGTTTGTAGGCATGTACTAATTTTATTTATTAGTTTTGGGAGACATTTGGAGAAGTTTCTTAGGTCTTAGAACATGTTGTCATCTCTTGATCTTTAGAACTGCTGTTTTTTTTTGTATATCTTGTCTCTGGCTGCTCTTGCTGACTCGTGGCTTTTGTTCCTTTTCTAGGTTGTGCGTCTAGGCTCCTAGAGGGGGTGAGGCCAAGGGAGAGGGATCCTGGGGCTGGGACGGGGCCACAGGGCCCAAGGCATCTCCACCAGCCCAGTGTAGCAGGACCACATGGTCCCGCAGGGCCCACAGCAGATCCCCAACCCCTGGGCATCCCCACATGTTTTGTGGCATCCTCGCCCACTCTCTGCACTTGGTGGCATCTTTTCCCACACTCCACAGAGGAACCATGCCCAGTTGCGCTTCCCGGCAGGACCACAGCCAGTGACAGCTATGCACACCTAGATGGCTGCTTTATAAATAGCACCAGCTTGGAGTCCATCTAGTGACGGTTTTGGATGATGTAGCTGGGCCATGCCAGGCAACTCCACAGAACTGGCCCCAGTATCAGGCCCACCCCTGCCTGGCTGCGGCTTTGTATACCACAGCTTTGTATGCCACTGCTGGGTGGTTCTGCCTATTTGTGACATAGTCCACAGCGGTGGCTCCTGCCCCACCCTGCGGCTCGTACTGCCGGAGATCAACTCCATGTTCCTGGACTACATTTCCCAGTTTGCACTGCGAGCAAGGAGTGGTCTCCAGTCCGAAGTGCAGGGTGCTGCGGAACCTCTGGGCGTCTGGATGCACTGAGGGAGCCAGAGAATGGCGAGGGTTGAGTAATCATGGCTGGCGAAGTGCATGGGGCCAGTTGGCTCTAGGCAGAATGTTGCTTGCTGGCACGGTCCATGTAAAAGACTGTGCCCCTTCCACTGCTGCTCGCTTTATTCTTGGAGTCAGCACGCTAAGGTCTCCACTGCACTTACTGTCGCTGCTCCCTCTCCAGCCTCTGCCTCGGCTCTGGTTTTGGACCATCCCGCAGATCCGATTGAGTCATTATAGCTGCCCAAGTATGTTCTCTGGAAGGGGTGCTGTTTGCTATTGGTATAATTCAGTTTTTGGGTGGCAAACCTTCCAGAGGGTTTTTTTCTGCTGCCATCCCGGTCGCCATCTTCCCGGAAGTCTCCTAGCACCATTTTGAACTAACTTTGAGGATATTGATCATTTACTTTGAACAAACTTTTAGTTTTTGTTAATTCTTTATTCTAGGACACTGGAAAGAGGTCAAAATGTGACATTACTTAATCTAAAATAGCATTACACTTATATGTGGAACTTACAGGAGCATATGAGCAAGAACCAAATTGAAAACTGAAAAACAATATATTTTGTTATAAACACATGATAATATTTTGGTTGAAGTGGAAGAAGTAATGTCAACTATAAGTGACATTGTCTTAAACTGTCTTATATATAATTTCCAACAACCGTATAAAGCAAGAATCATTATTATTTGATTTAGATAAACTTTTGTAATAATCCAGCAAAAAGGAAAGAAAATAAATGATAAAATGTATGTGATAGTGAGACAAAATTCAGTATATGAGAGAGACTTTGAGTAAATAATAAAATCAGAGCAGGAAAAGGATTCTAAAGCCAGGTTCACCAACAGCTATGGTTGTGGTTCTATAAGCACTGTGCCAAAAATGTCCAATTAAAAAGACCCATCTGATACTTGTGGCCTAAATAAACTTCTTGCCAAATTTTCTAACATATATCTCACTTGCATGCAGAAACAGATACCCATGTGTCCTTATGTTAATTGAATCACTTACCCACCTGCAAAATGGGAACAGAAGCAAAGTTTCTTCCCTGGTTACCAGAATTCACCAATAAAAATTTTCTGGATGCAATGCCTCAAGCGAAATCATCAATAAATGTCAAAAAAGGTTTGCTTATGAAGCATGAATAGAGGAAAGCTAATAGGGGAAATGAAAATGGTTTACTCTGGGAATATGACTGTACTGCTGTTGAGTCATTTATCTATGTAAGTTATTTGCATATCAGAAAAATACAGGCCCCATGTGCTTATTTCCATTTTCACCAAGCCCTACAGCTATATAGCATATTTGATTTCTAGCTTACCTGATCTTTCTGAGCTATTAGTTTACCTCAGTTCTCAGCCTCTTAATAAATGAACTAAACTTTGAGAAGTGGGAAACCTAAAGTCAAATTTTACTTTCGCTAACTCTGGTATAGATAAGATGGTAAAAACTTATAATCATGAAGTGTTCTTTTTGGCAAACAAAATCTTATTTTTCATTCTTACATTACACGACTAAAATATGAATGTTTATAATTCAGAACTATAGCACATTTGCTGTTTCTTTAAGATATTTAATAAGTTTCTCTGTAGTTATGAATACCTAACAATTCAGGATTTCCAAGTACTATCACCACGGTAATCAATGAAGCCTTACAAAATCTGAAGTCATATGCTTTTAGTTAAATATAAACCAGTATAGGAGGAGAGAGGTCACAATATTATTTTACTTGAATAGCTTTATATTCTGGACATTTATAAATAAACAAGACAGGTTGATGAGTAGTTTTACTCTGTTATATTTCTCATTATAAATAAAATATAGTATTTATAAAAATTTCATTACAAATATATTCATGAAGCGTAGATTTTTTAACAAACACTAAGTATATGCTATGTGGCATATTGTTCTTAGTCTAGGGAACAATCTTCAAGATTTTATCTCTAACTTTTACTACAGGGTAATAAATTAATATAGTCCAATATTTAGTTCTATGTTACAGAAGAAACTTTTCCAATAAAACTATCTAATGATGTAGTAACCCTGTGGATTTGTTTATGACAACTTCACATTAGCCAATAACCTCCTTACAAAATTTAAAAATCAGTGTATGGCATGTAATAGGTTTTAGAAAAGAAAAGGGCCTTGAAAATGTTCTCATGAATTGAGCTCATTTAGACCACACTGAAAAAAAATACCAAGTGTAAACTGGAGCTCACCAGTCCAACACCAAACTTGACCCTGCCACCAAGTCTTCCTCAGGGCTTCGTCTCTCTAAAGATCCCAAGAAATATGAGCTACAACCTAAACCTAGAAGTGACTTCTAGTATAACCACAGTGTAGGGTATATTGACAGCTTTTTCCTGTGTGTCTGAACTTTTGAATAAGTCAGAAAAGTGAAGAAAGTCTAAAGGCTAGGAAACTGCAAAGTAATAGTCATTATTTTCATATTTCACCTATAAACCATGAAGAATTCTCCCCAAGCATGAAAAAATTGGAACTCAAGGTGGGGAGCCAGGGAAACAGGGATCAGGGCTACACCTCTGAGCCAGTTCTTAGCCTTTGACCCAGGCTAGGTCTAGGGTAAGGCGAGTGAGGTGAGGTGTAAGACTCAGGAGGCACCTGAGAGCTCCCTTAGTGTTGCGCCCTGTGCGCCTCACAGACCCCAGCGTAAGCCAACAGGGCTATAGCATTTCAAGTCTTTTGTGTCAAGAAGTCCAACGTGATAAGAGAACGTTTCTGACCGAAGAAATGGATCTCTATGTTAAAAAGATAAAAAGGTGGAGAACACGCACGAACATGTTCAAAAGAGAAGCCACCTCCTAACTAGAATATTACTGCACACCCAAAAATATGCAATGTTGTTACCAACCAAACTCATTGTGCAATAGTTCACTTTGAGACGGAACCATAATTTATCTTTGAAAGAACTAGACTACCTCAGATGAAATTCAGCCCTAAAATGTATCCATAGGCAATAAAATTCTATCAAAATAGCTATTCTTAAGCTGACCTGAGTTTGGTACGTGAGTAATTTAGTATGTGATGCCTATCCCTACCTCTGATGTGTGCATAGAGACTCCAGTGTAACAAATTTCATTTCCTATGAATAACTTTTACAGCTATTACCATATAATTAAATGATTCTAATTGCAGAAGGTTTTGTAGTTGCCAATTTCTAATCAAATAACAATAGCTCCTCCAGACTGACTTAAGGAGAAATTTCTATGATGGAATCAGAATATAAAATCTTGCTAAATGAAACCCCTTGACTGAGGTATAATAACTCCTAGGACTCATTTGTATCTGAAGTACCACAGAGGACACTTGGGCTGTTAGGTTCCTGGCTTAATTATAACACAGCTCACCATTTCTACAAGCGAGCGGATTAATGTTATAAGCAGTACTTATTGAACACTCTTCTATTCTTGGGGAACTTAACCTTTTCAATTTAATACATTTGATTTCCAAATTCACTTGCAAGTAAAAACAAAACCTTTTGGTCTTGGTGACTTTCCCAAGCTTGTAGACTCAGAATTCTTAAAAAGTTTCTGTGCATTTCTTATCAACTTATCTATCTCATTCCTATATATTCCCATGATATAGTTTCTATATTTGCTAGGCAATGACTTACTTAATGAGTTAATTACTTAGGATATTCCACTATACATTCTGCCTTTAGAATTAAATTTTCCATAATGAAAACAAAGCTTATTTGCTTTATGACCCTTGGATCTGATTCATTATAAGAAATACCTTCTTAGAGATAAGTTTGATATTAAATCAAAGGTGGAAGAATCATTTTATAATTCTGTAAGAATTCTTATCAGTCATTGCAATAATTTGTAGTGCATTGAAAATATTAGGATACTTATCTAGCCCCCCACTAAGTCCTTCTACTGAATGGATAAACCAGGTATTTGTAAAATATCTTTTTGCTTTGAAGTGTCTTATAGGTTTTCAATCACTGGTTTTGCATGATGACTACACAATCTTCAGAATAAATCAAAATCTACCTCCACAGTACTGATAACAAAATTTTGGCTCAGAAAATATGTGAATTACCAAGGTCAGGAAAGGTGTAACAGAAGTTAGAATTCAAATCTTTGATTCCCTCTATACTGTCACAACTGGCTGAGTGCAACAATGAGCACTGAACATTTTCAGTGTTAATAGAAAGGAGATTATAGCTGCTAAACCTTTCATGTTTTATGGCTGTTGATCACTTATACCCTTGATACCAACTATTTTTAAAATATAGAACACCTTGGAATTCTTCCCTCTTCCCCACAAGTGAATTACACAACTGTGTCTATTGGCAAGGCACACTCTATAAATATTAGCCAGGAGCAAATATGCACGGAAGCACCACTGAAAAGTATGAGTTCATCGCTGCTGTTGTCAAATCCACCCTCTCTCTCTGTCACCAAGTGAGGAGGGAAAGTGACCTCCAAAGACACTGAAAAGACAGCTGCACTTAAAGGGCAGTGCTAACAGATCTGAGCATGGGTGCCTTTCAGAATCCATTCATCACCCATGACTAGCTACAACGCTACTAACCTGCAGTGACTGTTCTCGCTGCCCTTCATCGACCATAGTATGAGTACACCCTAATGATTTTAACTATCTTTAAAATACGATGTCCATCTAAAAAATAAATTTTGATGGATCCTTCTTAGAAAGTTGTGTTTTTAAAGGGAAACTGGGAGGAAAGATAGGTAGACTATGATTACAAAACAAATGACTAACCAAGTCCCCTTGGACTGCATATGGAAGTTTAATTCACTATGGTGAAGTTCAAGAACTTCTATTTTTCATGTCTGGCCTTCCTCCGAAACTCAGGCAAGTAATGACTGAGGGTGAGTAATGGATTTTGTACCATGGCATGATGGCTTATTTCTCCTACAAATTTGTCATTCTTAGCTATGCACTGTGGCAGACCTTTGAAACAGATCTGCCACCGGGAGCTGGAAGAACTGCTTTCACAGTAGTCCATCCACATAATTAGATCATTCGTATTGTGGTTACTCTTGTAGTAGAGCACTTACTATGATCTGGGGAATCTGGTTTCTAATCTCAGTCACATCTGCCATTTTGAAGTAATCGCTCCATTTCTGCTTCTGGGGTCTAACAGAAACACACCGATCCTTACCCACCTACTTCTGTAAGAAGAAAAATGATACTCCAGGAAACCCAACCTTTTAGTCTTAGAAGACACCTATAACCAAAAGTGATATTATTTTCATTACTGTTTATTCTCCCTGAGATAATACACAGCTATCCTTCAGACATCACTAACAGCAAACCAAAACCAAATATTCACTTTCACAGTTTATATCTAGTTACAGTATTTTGATGATGGTTTAGAATGTTCTACTTTCTGGTTTTCTGGTTATAATTAAACTGAATCTAAGAATATGTTTTCCTTGGATCACTTAGCTGCAGATGATAGTTTCTTATACTCCTTTTATAATCTTAGGGTGGACGGTAGAATTTGCTAACACCTCACTGATGCTACAACAAGTATCATTTCCTTTCTGCTGGGATGAATTTCTCTGTCTCTGTCTCAGTGTCAGTATCTCTCTGTCCCTCTCCTTCTCCCTCTCCTTCCACCCCTCCCTATTGCCATCCTTTCCCCACTTCCATCCCTGGAAACTACAGGAATCTGTAGGCACTGCTTAGCCCTGCAAGTGTCAGGACTGAAAGGCACTGAATCCCTCAAGAAGTGGAAGTTGTGGAAGCATCTAGAACATTTTCAGCCAATCCAGTGAGCACACCAAATATAAGCAGGATACTCAAGACTATTCCAGCCTATTTTCCTATCAACATGTAGAGGGGCTGTTCCTGTTTCATGTTTTACAATTCTTACTACTGAAGAAGTGATGTGTAAGCGACTGTGATTCTTGTGGAAAGACAGAATTAACAGCTGCTGTTTGCCTCAGTGTCTTAATCTGCAAAAATGACAATAAAATCAAACCTTCTTAAAGAAGACAAAAATTCTATAGCAGTATCTACATGATGACCTGTAATTATCAAAATGACATAGATACTTTTCTTCTAAAATTTTTTAAAATGACATTTCCAAGGGAGCATGCTGAAGAGTCACCACAAAATAGGGGCTTAATGCACTATTACTACAATGTGGTCTCGCACATATAAGCAGCTCCATTTTTAAGACCCACACTATCAACAATTGAATCTAGGAGCAGAGGAGCAATGAGAGATTTTTAAAATATTTGTCTTCTAGTAGTATACATAAATTTGCATTTTCACTGGGACTGTGACCATTTTTCATGGTG
The DNA here is from genome assembly GCA_004027595.1 of Dinomys branickii. NCBI lineage: Eukaryota > Metazoa > Chordata > Mammalia > Rodentia > Dinomyidae > Dinomys > Dinomys branickii. The sequence continues at coordinate 27,426 of PVLD010000430.1, read as the reverse complement.
GGTAAAAAGTACTGGTAATTTTACTCAGAAAAAAAATTAAAATGAGCACTTTCTAGATCAGTAAGTTCTACAGTAAAATGAATATTAGTAAATTAGCACTTTGGAACTATGTTCAACTCTGTATCTTCTTTGGAAGGGGAACCTTTGCTTCACCACTACAGTGTTGATGTTAGAAAGAAGAAAGAGAGGTATTACCTGGGTGGGAAGGTGGTGGTTGTTCCGGCTGAAATATTTCCATCGGTGCACGGTCACATTGGTAAAGCACAAACCACTCTTCACTGTCCTTGCCACTTTGCAAGCTGTCAAAATCCTCGTCATTTTGAAGATGGATTGTGACTAAAGCTAAATGAAATCACATATATTTTGTGAGAATTTTGTTGCAAGGTTTTTGAATTGATGTGAAAGAAGGCTGGGGAGGAAGCAGAGTCAACAGGGTGTAAGCCTGACTGTGCAGAGTTCTTTGGATTTCCATTCATTCTGCCATTAAATATTCACCCACAGCTCCTCCTCCTCTCAGCCCCTCCTCCCACAGGGAGGCCCAGAGACGTCACATGAACATGTAATACAAATTGCAGCATGTCCAATACTACCTTCTCCTGCTGAAATAATGCTAGTGTGTTAGAAAAACAGTTGCCCATCAAAGGAATTGCTTATGCAGCTGAATAGAGTGACCTAAACTCTGTGGCCAGTCTTACCCTAAGGAGTAGCAAGTTTCTAAAAAGTCTAAAGATCAAATGCTTTTACTTCTGTTGTATATGATGCCTAATTTGCCTCAAAAGAGACTGTGGGTTCCCCCAAAGCTCTAAGTCTCACCATTGTTTGCTTGGAAAAAGATAGTGGAAACCATATACAGGTTTTTAAAAATCAAAATAAACTTTGATCCACAGATACACAGTAAACTTCTCTTCATAGTTTGGAGGTTAATAGGGTAGTGTATTATATTTTGTGTTTTAAAGCTGTCAATAATAGCAGGTAAAATACAAATGGGGAGAAGTAACTTACTATATCTATCATATCTGTTAAATCTGTAAAAAGTACATGAAACAATGGGTCTACTCTGACTTTAGCATAAGCATGTTTCCTGTCAAAATGTTTTAGTTATTAAAATGGTGCTTATGTTTCCAGAAAGTAAAATGGATTCACTGAACACTTCCATCGGGGAGTCAAAGGGTCTCATGGCTGGTGGGATCTCTCGTGTAAGTCACGGTTCTATAAGGAAGCACCACAGACTACGTTTGGACATCCTTGTGAAGGAGTCTAAGTAAGAGCAAAGAAGCTCATCCCTGAGGTCTTCCACCACAGAGAAGAGGACATAGAGTCACGTAGGCATTGCAGGTCCGACCAACAGGAGAGCAGAGCCAGGAAGAGGGTAGCAAGTGAGGTAGGCGTTTAGAAAATTACTGAAACAGAACAAAGTTTAAGCTACATCTTCTCCCATAACATATTAGCACATCAACATCCTCTGAGGTCAAACTCGACGGTTCTGATGACTTTAAAAACTAAGCACTATAGTCTTATACTAATAAATATAAGAAATTAGTAAAATAACTAACATTATGGAAGTACACACCAAATGCAATGGGAAAATAAACAGGAGGGAAAAGAAATAAGGGAAGATTTAGCACCTTTTGCATATGTAACCAAGTTTAAGTATGGGATTATGTTTGGCCACATTTTGAAGGTTGCCAAGTACTCCCTTTAGATGGAGTGCAGGGAAAAGACCAGAAAGGACAGCAGAGGAAATGGTATGGAAGGATAGAATTATATGGCATATTTTTTAAACTGAGCCTGAAAAAACATAGATGCAAGAGTACACAAATAAACACTATGTCACGGAAGACTTTGTGCACCTCAGAGACTCTTGTCCTTTGCTGCTAGTGTTCTTCACAATTTTAGAAGTGTTTTGAATGAGAAATGGAGGTGAAACTTCTGTTAAAGAAATATAGAAAATGAATTGGAGGAAAATAGAACCGGCAGATGAAAACCCCAATGTACAGAATTAAGGACTGAGAACCAGTGTTATAGGCTAACTCTAAATCTAATGTGAGCGTGATGAAGCTCACTTGTAATCCCAGCACCTCAGGGAGGCTTATTCAGGGAGACCACAGTTTGAAGCCAGCCTAGGCAACTTAGCACTTTAGCAAGACCTTACTTCAAAACAACAAATGAAAAAGGGCTGGGGATGTACCTCAATGCAAAGGCCTCAGGTTCAATCTCCAGTATAGAAAAAAAATCTAACTGAATCTAATTTAGGCCTTGATCTTATCTCTTTACAATTTTTCATGTGTTTTTGAGACAGGGTCTTGCTATGCAGTTCAGCCTGGCCTTCAGCTCACTTTGTAGCTCAGGCTGGCCTCAGACTTGCAACAATCTTCCTGCCTCAGCCTCCCAAGTACTAGGATTGCAGATGCTTTTATCTCTATATACAAATATATACATTTATATGTTTATGTGTGTAACATGTCTGTGTGTCAAAGACTGTGTTTTCCTAAGAAGGTAAAGGACATAGACTTAGCACAGAAAATGTTTAAACTGCAAAATAAATTGAAATCATTCACAACCCCAATATCCAGAGGCAAAAACACAGTGAACCTTTCAATATTGTTCCTCTCTTCCTCACCTGTGCTTTAATTAACTAGAATGTTGGGGTGTTAGGGATTTCAGAGATTGACCATAGAAAAGATTTCAACATAATTTATCACAGTGACTTCAACATGGTTTTCCAGAAAGATGTCAACAAATCCAGTATCTCATTCCGTGACTCTGCAGTCTAGAGGAAAGCGTGGCCAGGAAAGTTGTGCTGGGCTTTCATTTTGTCAGTAAAGGATTACGGATGCAGGCTCCGGTCCCTCTTTCTGGGCACCAGTATAAAGGACAAAGAAGATCTAGAACCTGAACTACAGAACAAAAATTCAATCACTGTGATTCCACAGTCTTGCAGATTAAGCAAGCAAATAAATTAAATAGCAAGCAGTTTTAGAACCAAGTGTTCAGACAGTGAAATCTGCAAACTTCAAACTTCAAAACAAAAAAATTTGCAGGAGTGGAGGAGTTTACATTGGAACAGATCAAAGAGGTATGGCTTTAATATTAATTGATCGGAACATTAAAGTCAGACATGAAAAAGTGAGTGGAAATATTGCATCTTTATGATAGAAATTTTTCAAAGCATTTCAAGGGAAGTGATGTTTTCCTAAGTCCATGATCCTCTGCACAGCTCTCTCTATAAGCGCACCAGGGACATGTGCGCACGCGCATGAGCGAGGCCTCCGGAAGCTACTTTTGAAAATGCACTTGTGAGCCTGGTCACTAAATGTCCTCTAAATGTACAAAACGCTCACTCTCAAAAGTAAAATATTTGACATAGATTTAATCCTCTTTTCTGTTGATACATTTACAGCTGTGGGCTATCTTTCTCTGCAGAAATCCCATAGAGAAAATTAAAAACTAAACATTTCTTCAGTTTTACGGAGTGAAAAACATTCTAGTAACTTTTCATTTAGTGCTGACAAAGTACTTCATTTCTTCCAAAAATTGGAAATGCATGATGTTTGTATGTGAAGAACCTCTCCCATATGTGTGTGTGTATATATATATATATATATATATATATATATATATATGTTTACATCCCTATTACTTTCTATTTCTATTTCAAAACCCGAGGATTTTACTCTGCAGTGGATGGATGGATAGATAGATACATAGATAAGTAGATTGATGATAGATAGATATTCTTAACTAATACAGATATTTAATGTTTTTAAAAGTAATAAGAGCAGTCAGTTTTTCAAATTCCCCAGAGAACTTAATTTTTAAAACTGCAATTGAGACATCACGTTAATATATCATGTTATTAAGCTGTGATCATTGTCATCTGATACTTAAAGAAATTTGGAAAATACTGAAAACTAGATAATATCCACCTCCAAAATAGCCTCTGTTAGCAATTTAGTACATTTTATTTTAACATTTATGTCTATGTATTGTGTCATAGATATGAAAACTGGGCCCAACCTGCATTCTGCTTTTCTGACCTAATATTATAAATAATATGTTTGATGTTGTTATACAGGTATTTTAAAAGATTAATTGAATGAGCTGCAAAGCACCCATTTTCATTGCTTCTATTACTGCTTCCATGCATGTAAATATTTCTATTTTTCATCAGTAATAGGCAAATTCGATCCCAGAATAAAAGTACCTGTCTGCATCCCAGCGGCAATGTGTCAGCGTCTCTGCAGCACGCACTCACCCTCATTAGGTGTTATCTTCCGTTTAATTTCCTTGAGTATGGTAAATAGCATTTTGCTGTCATTTAAAACTTAGAGCATAGGTGAAGTTGAACACTTCAGAATACTTTTAATTACTACTAATCCTCTTTTGCCAACTTTTGTTTCATCTCTTTTGTTCCCATTAATTCATTTATTTTAATGATCAAAAAAGTGTTCTTAAAAGAAACATAAAGCAACCCTGATTATCAGTGTGTAAATATCCTAACTTCAAATACCTTCTTTATTTGGATAGCTCTTTGGTATAGATAAGGTAATGCCTGCTACCAACTGGAGAAATTGAGAGCAACCCATCCTGAAGAGCAAAAGCCTCTGATTTTCAGTTGCCCTCTGAAAGTGTGTCTTACTTGGTGATGAATGAGAAAAAAACTCTAAGAAAGTGAGTATCTATCAAAAAGTTAATATGGCACATTTGCAGGATATGTTTCTAGAAAAATGACTAAATGAATTATGCATTCCTGTGTACAGAATTCCTATATGACCAGTGACGATTACTTAAGCAGGAACAAACAAAACTATGTCAGATGAACACGAGAGGAAGAAAAGGTGCCTAAGAACCAGAAAAGAGAACTGTCACTAATTCCATAAAGTGTCTCTTTCAAATAGAGAAGCCTAAAGCAAAAAGAAAGGTAGGACTGTGGGGCAAATAAATTCATCGTACGAGAAAATGCAATATGTCCCTCAAGAAAGTGCAATTTTGTGTTTGAGCAGGGATGCGTGAAAATAGAATATAAAAGATAGGCATGATTAGGTTCAATTCTATGGTTTTTATTAGCCAAAGTACTCTAACAAGGAACACTGTTGTAAGTAAGGACATGGACAAAGAGAGCTATCCTTTAACACAAAATGATCTGGGTAGCTCCCATGTAAAAGGGCCATACAATTATGTAAAAGGGCCATTGAATTCAGACTGCTGTCCAGCAAATGAAGAGAGGCTGAAAGAAGGATTCCTTAGGTTTGGCAGGAAGAAGACATAAAGTTAGTGATCTTAACACCTTACCAGTATGTCAAGGGCTGATAATGAAAAGAGACAGCTCCAAGTGGCCAGAGGATGGGCTTTTTAAGTAACCGGTGTCTTTGGAAACCCAATCAAGTAAGACATGTTTATTAAGGTCCATTTGGCATTTTGAGGCAGGCAAGGTGAAGAATCAATTATGATAAATGTGCTTATCAATCTAAAGCTTGATAACATAAATGTTGAAGTGATACAAAAGATGAAAAATGAACTCGGAAAAGAGGCCTCGAAAAACTGCTTTCACACAAGAAAACCCAAGGCACGTGTGATTTATATCCTAGGATAATAAAAAGCTATCACTTATAAGACCCTAGCTTAAAAACACCTTAAAGAGAAGAAATCAGTCAGTACAAACAGCATATTTTTTTAATTTATAATGAGCAAATCTTGTCACATTAATATTTGCCTTTAAAGTGGCATTACTACCAGATGAAGTGGAAATGGTACAAGCATTCTAACTCAAGTAAAGAGCGCCAAGGATGTGTTACAGAGCAACATTAGGGGCACACACATTTGCTAGAGAAGAGAGAAGTCAGCTGCTGTAAATCCGAGAGGACAGAAGGAAGCAGCCAGCGAAAGAACCAAGCTTGTTGCGGATCTGTAGATTGCGAAGAACAGAGTGGGCCATGCCCTAGAGAGCAGATTTAGAGCTTGGAGTTCAATTGACCTCGGAAGATTGAAGACTTCGTCACAAACAAGCACAGTAATGTGAAAGCTAAGTGAAGCCAAATGTAAATTAGTCCAGAAACAGGAAGAAAAACAACCTGCAACGAGCTGCGGAGGAGTGGTGATGCAAAAATGCGGCGCCCGCGTACGCATCCGCCAGAGTGTTAGTCACAGCGATCTGTGGCCACGAAGTCCGCAGACAGAAAGCAGAATTAGACTGAAACTTAAGAAAAACTGAAAATTCACAAGCAATATAAATATTAAATACACTAAATGTCTAAAAATTAATGAGATGACCATTAAATGTAAAAGCAAATTATGGAGGATTCCTAAATCAAAGTGTTTCCATTTTTCTTAAAGTAAAATTATTGGGTAAATAATTTGAAAGATCTTACAATAGAAATTAAAACACTGGATTTTATAACTACAATATAATAGCATGTTATCTATATCTAGAAAGATCAACCGATACAGCATGTGCAATTATGCTGTCAGGGCAAACAGGCATCAATAAATCCACGTTAGTGGCTCCAATCATGATTAATATGATCCAGACTGAAAACTGAGGTATTCATCATTTGCTGACCCCTAAAGTAGGCCTTGGCAGGCCTTACTGGTGGGTCCCAGAGACTAGACTCAGCAGTTTGCCCAAGATCACGCAGCTAGTCAGCAGCAAAGCTAAGATCAGAGCTCAACTCTTGGTCAGTTCTCAGACACTTCCAACATGTAAATTGGATCTAAGAAAAACAGAGACCACAGCATGGAATGACTCCGGAAGAATGGGCTGGTTAAGATCCAATGTGACAGGGAGAACGAGTCAGTGTGATGGCTGCAGAGATTTCTGGTGCTCAGCAGCATTTATGACACGTTTTTACTCCTTTCTGAATAGCATAACCAGTAAACGTGAAATAATGAGAAAGAAGAAAGTAACCCTAACTTCTCAAATTTGCTATTATGTTTTAAATAAATATAAGTAAGAGGAAAGCAATACCAAAATAAAGGGAACAGTCTTCTTTATTTGAGTAATTCTCCCAGAAGTAGTCACCCTGGAGCTGTCCTTCTCACTGACTGACTTGACCAGATTACCTGAAATGGCAAAGATTATTTTAGACTTTTCTAGCTAACATATTATTTCCAGGAGTTACTTATTCAAGAACTGTGGAATCTGGAAAATTTGGTACAATTGAATTTTCATAATTGTTCAGAAATAAAGTGGAGACCTGCTGCTAAAATATAAGCAGATCAGGAAGTATTTACTGAGGAATTTCTATGTTAGAGACTGTGTAACAAGAAGCAGGATTATTTTCTGCTGAAAAATATGTTAAAGTACCTTTAAAAGGTTTTGCCTAAATTATCAGATGGTTTTACATAGCTGAAAGGAATTTTTTATTTCAAGTGGTTTTTTTATTAGTGCATGTCTACAGTATATAATGTTTACAACCCTCACGGAGAGTTGGTACTTTAAAACCATTTTTTCTAGTTCTGGTTTTACATATGTAAAACACATACCTATGTGAGCGACCATTACCTAATTATCATTGAACTACATAATACTAGATCTGAAGTAGAAATCAAAGCAGAAACAGAAGTTCTTGAACAATTGCAACATTGCAAAGAGAAATAATTTTGCAAATTATTAGAAACAATTAGGAAAGTAACTAACAATTATATAAATCAAATTACTTTGGGCCAAAGCATTTTTTAACCCTAACCCTAACCCTGTCTACCACACAAATTTCACAAAACAGTGTACCTACATCAGTAGAAACTGATTTGCAACATTTGTAAATGAGCTGGAACATGCTGCTTCTCTTGATCTCATTTGCCTAGATTGGCTTTAAAGTTGACCTTTATGCAATAGCAAACAAATGGCTTCCCAGAGAACGTCATTGTTTCAAGAGTAAATACACTCTTTAAGGTATTACCCAAATCCAGACTGGTGAAGCTAGTGAGACAAAATGCAGTGTAAATGAGCTACAGTTTTCATTTAGTTGGAATGCAGTAACTACAGACATTGGACATAAATTGAAAAGTAGTCCGGGACCCAAATTTGTTTTTCTGGCATACGTACTTAGTGTTTAAATTAATACAAAATCTGAACTAGGATCCACCTGTGTCAGCCTTTTATTTAGTCTATATGTCCATAAATCACATAGCAGAAATGTTAACTAGATGGAATGTTTGAAATGTGTTTGTTAATAATCTAAATGGAAATGAGAAACTGCTTTAGTTTTTGGACTTTGTGGATGCAGGTCCCAAATAAATGATTAACCTGGAGAATGAGAGAGAGCAAGAGAGAGAACACCTACTACATCATCAGATAAGAGTTCATTCTAAATAGTAAAATATTTCTAAGAAAAAGAAAAAAATTCATCAGCACCCTTCTTTGTACGATGATCATCACCAGGAAAAAAAAAAACCACCATCTTCTAACCTGCTGAACGGAACAAACTGCTCTGATGGGCTTGTTTTCTTAACTTTTGTCAAGAGTACACACAAATGATTTTGCAAGATTCTAAACAGCAATCCTCTCCCTGCGGAGGGATTATCTATCATGCTACAGTTCTGTGCTAGGAGAGTACTGAATCTGTTTAAATTAAGTATGTTTGAGAATCACCCATGAGCATACCACGCAGCCATCTTGAAGTTACCAACTTTGTGGGATAAGGGATGGCAGTTTACATTAAAATAACACAGAGTACTCCACCCTGTTTCATAGCATGTATATTACATTACATCTCCTTCCTTCCATGGTCTGCCATGTTCCAGGGAATGCGGTCCAAGAAGATGCATTCTGCCCTCCTGGAAATCAGACCACTGCCTTCATAAACATGTAAGTTCAATCTTCCTGAAACTGAATTGCAGCTGGCAATGAATGGTAGCATGCAGTGTTCTCCCTCCAGACTTGTAGATGTCTGAATCATTGTAGAGCAGGGGTGATTTAAAACAAAAATTAAAGAAGAAGAAGAAGAAGAAGATAGAGAGGAAGGGTAGCAACAAGCACAGGAAAAAGAAGCTAACATCCAGATCCAGTCCTTGAATAGTACAAACTACTAATGATTACCAGTAGTCAAAAGTATCTCTATGGATTTCAATTTCTGACATGTTGTGAGTGTTGAAGAATTAAATGTTTCTTTTAGTACTGTTTATTTGATGCGTTTTAACCTACACTTTCATCAAAATTATTCTCGGCTGTTAAGGAGAAAAAATGTGTACTATTGTTAATTGACTTTGGGGTAGGCAATTGTTTCAAGAGAACATTCTTGGAAAATTTTTGAACTAAAAAGCAAAAGAATGAATATCAAAATGCAAAACTTTTATGTCAAGGTTTAAAACATTTGTGTTTACAGATCAGTGGGGATTAAATGTGCAGGACAAGCAGTAGAGCTAACACTTCTATGAAAAGAATGGTTGGATATGTTATAAAATGTAACACAAATGAAAGAAATAAAGTTGTAAAACAGAAACACTGTTAGTACTCTCCTGTACTGGATGCTATGCCTGTGCTTATCTTGGAAAAAGAAAGCTTTTGGGTGTTCAAATAATATTTGTACTCTCAGACATGGTGGCATACACCTGTAATCCCAGCACTTGGGAGGCTGAGGCAGGAGGATCATTGTGAGTTTGAGACCAACCTGGGCTACAAAGTGAGCCCAAGGCCAGCCTGACCTGCATAGCAAGACCCTGTCTCAAAAAGACCAATAATAATAATAATAATAATTGTACTAAAAATAGTGACTGCATTCTTCAAATTATTAAAGATTCCACAATATAAATGTCACATCCAATGTGGCTGTTTCTCTAATATTAATTAATAAGGTTAATTAGTACCTGATTGATTAATCACCACATCTGTTATTATAACCCCATATATTTTAAACAAAGCATCAGCAACTTCAAGGTTTAAAGTAGATATACAAAGGCCCAGTTATACACTATTAGTACTGTCGACCAAAATGAAAGGTTCTCATAAAAATATGTCTAGGTCTTCTCTAAATTGTTCAGTAGATATAACTACACTTTCTCTAGATAAATTGATAAGTCTTTGAGCAAAAAATGAAAACATTAAATAAAAGGTCTTTTGTTAGGGCATAAGTTTTCTGTTGAACTGGTAAGGTTAGAAGTCTTCAAACTTAATGAGAGTTACTGATAACTTTAAAGCTTTTTCAGGATTACAGTTTTTATTCACAAGTAAATCAGTGTACTTGTAACAATCATTCTATGAACATGATACAAAAAGAATTGCTATTCAATATACTGTTCTAGTACTTTCATTTCGGTTTTATTTTTAATGTATAGGGTAAGAAAAATGAGAAATTTACTTATTGTGGAGTACCTCAATATTTGTTTTGAGAATATTTAAAATCAAACAGACATTTTGGTGAACTAAACAAACAAAACACAAATAAATTTTAATAACTTAAAATTAAGTTGTAACTTAGCTACATTGACAAATTTTTTTGTAGCTAATTCTCTCTTTAGAAGCTAGGATCAGTTTCCATAAATATCAGTCTTCTAAGAATAGTATTTACATTTTAAGAAAAGTTTATGCTGTTAACTGATGAAAAATAGCAAACCATTTAGCATCGCGGGTCTTTAAAGTATTAACTTCAGTCCTTGGATTTCTGAGCAACACCTTTGGCCCAAGCTCCGAGCAAATACGAAGGTGTGGGGATGGGCTGGTGTCCTGCCAAGATGGCAGCCGGACCCTGACTCCTGGCAGGCGCCAGGCCACGGGAGGTTGGAGGGTCCAACTGCACCACGAGCTCTTTCACCGCCTTTACTACGGCAGCTGGCTGGAGTCCAGTGCTTCTTCCTGCTCCGCCTCTCTATTTTTTCCTCCACCTTTCCTCATTCTGCCACACAAATTTCACCAAAAGCAGAAGGGATGATCATAAAACAATACATTTAAAATATATAACTCAATCCCAGAGTGGCTTGACCACACAGCTAATAGTGTCAAAGACCATACCTTTTCCACTCTGTGACGCCTTCCCTTTATAAAATGGAGCTGTTAGGGAACATTTAATTTACAAAAATTGTGACCCACTTAGCCAACATAAAATGATGCAACATTTTATCTGATGAAGAAATTTGAAGCCAAATGTTTATTAGATTGATTTTTTCAATTTGTTTATATCCTGTCAGTCCTTTAAAGCCATGTACAAGATACTCTGTGGACTCTATGTATACTTTGTTTGCACTCTAGTTACACTGTAAAAATATTCTTTTCCTCTATATATTCCTGATTAGAATTAACTAGCTCCACATTAATTTTCAACCACTGTATAAAAATAAAAATACAGTATGTTCACTTTTCCAGAGCTTCAGGTTCTTTTCTGCCCATTTGTGTTGTAGAATCTTAAACTAATCTCTGCACTATCTGTTTGATATAAACAAGTTGACATTAGCAGTAACTATTTCCTTGCATAAGCCATAAGTGGTCATTACACCTCACTTTCCTCTCACCAATATTTATTGAAGACCTATTACTTGCAAACATGGTGCTAAATCTTGAGAACAAAAACAAGACCGGAACATGGGCTCACTCCCACAAAAGCTTATTCTTGAAAAACCTCTCACACATATTCTTAGAAGCAGACAAACCAAATCTTCCCTGCTCTCAAGACTGAACACTAAAGAATAACAGAAAGCACAGAAAACCTAAGAAACCCAAGACCCACAAGACCCAAGCAGAAGAGGCCAGATCAATATCCCTGTGTAGCTGCTCTCCCACGATGAAATGTGGTCTCGGGCTTATACACTTCATCAGCCAGTTCTGACTAAAAGTTGTGGTGACCAACACTGAACAAGTTAGAGTACAACTATACATATTCAGTACTGCACAACTACAAAGACAAGGTATAAATCATGAAATCTCATATGATTATCTTATAAAAATGTTTCCTGAAAACATATAAAAGATAACATTCATGATCAAATGCATTTAAAAATAAATTTAGATCAATATTGAATATTACAAATACATAAGACATAATATAAAAGCTACAAAATCTTAAATAAATCCCCAAACAGCCATGAAATTATTAATCTGTAGCTCCTACCCCACCCAATCTAGAAACAGCAATATAATTACTGGAATTTCACAGAAAGAAAAGAAAAGGCTCCTACCAAAGTTATATTAATGTTATAAGGGTTTTAAGACTCAGGAATAATAAAATTGCTCAAGAAGTCCTCATCAAAATCCAATGAACCACTCAGCTCACCGCCGTTCCTTCCTTTCCAAATCTTGGATATGAGCACCTAAAGAAAGATGAGCTGCCTCTAACGCAAAGAATGCACACTTTTGACTTTCAAAGCTTAGACTCAGGATGGCTGGAAACAGGAGTGCCATGTCCAGACCAAGTCAACAAAGCCAGGAGATTAATGTTTTTCTTCTGGCTTGGAAACCCTGCGCTATGCCTATGAAAGTAACTACTCTACTACCTTGACACTGGACTCCTTGTTTCTTCCACACTTAAGATAAGACACTTTTCCTTATCTCCTCTTAAAAAAAAAGACCTGACTTCAAAGTCCACGAGACCAATTATCCTGGAATACCAACAGAGGATTAGCGGCCTTGGCAGATCACCTGACCTAGAATTAGTAAGAGGTGGAGACAATGCACTGAACACTTCAATAAAAATCTCAAAGTTAGTATATTTCAGCAGTAAATATGTGTCCTAAGTATCTTACTAAATTTAAAGGTTAAATATAGCAACTTTCCTCTTGTATACATAGTATACACTTCAAATTTCACACTGTCATTAACCAGCTGAAACATGCTCCACATTTTATTTACAATTTCAGATTTGAGCAATTTTTTACTCCACTGAATATCTACACTCTCAAACTAATATAAGGAAAACTCTAGATATGACTGAAAATGTTATGGCTCTAGAACTATTTTAAGTAATGTTCGCATGTACAAATGATGTACAAAGTGCTAAGTAAAATACTACATAAATATTTCCATCATCGCAAAGCATCCTGGTTCCTATTATTTTCCTTTGCTATGGTGAAGTCTTAGCAGTCCACAGAATTAGAAATGTTTAACCTTAAATATATAAAATGTCCCTGCTATGGTTGATACATTGTGTCAACTTGAGGCATCTAGAAGTTTAGCTGAGTGATTCAGAAGGAAGCTAAGGTGCTTACTTTGTATACATCCTGAGCCTGTGGAAAAGGAGGGCATGGAGATCGTGTGAGAGGTACATGCCCCCTGGGTGGGGGTAGGCTGTTTACAGTGTAAGGGAAGGAAAGAGGCTGCTTGCTGCCATTCCTCCCTTTTGCTGGTTGTTTTTGCTGTGCTCTGCTGCCATGAACAGTTTGCTCTCTGCCATGTGCCACTCTGCCTCAGAACCAACCAAGTATGGACTGAAACTTCCACAAACTGTAAGCTAAATAAACCTTTCCTTCCTTCATTTTGGGTGTTGGGTATTTTGTCTCAGCAACGAGAGAAAAGTAACCAAGACAGTCCCTTAAAGGAGGATGGAAAACGAAGATGTGCATTTACACAAGTCAACTAGAAACTGCGGAACTGAGCTTCAACACGAATTCAGTCAGAGAGGCGCAGTGATTTAACCTCTGTGCACATCATTTGCTCATAAGAAAATTGATAAAGGTTAAGGTTCATGAAGAGAGAGTTTCTGGCTTATCGCAGCAAATGTGCTGTGTGCACAGGAGGGTTTCTGACAATCATTCTGGGAGGAAGCTCTCAGTATCATGCCATGAATTCATCCCCGACATATGGTATTATCTTTAACCACTGGCAAGTGTGTGACATGTGAAGCTAGTCAAGAAGTAAAAGTTAATTCTATTCCCAGCTCTGTGATAACCTTGTTGTTCCTTAGCCAAGTCAATTAATTTTCCCACTGCCCAGTTTTTCTAAAACCTTGGAAAGTCAATTATGAAAAATGACAGATATGTAAGAATTAATGGGAGAACATCCATCAAATTCTATGATCTCAGAAAAGAACACCAAAGAAACACCAGTTTGATTAAACCTCAAATGGCCTAGTCAACATTTACAGCCTTAACAGAACTGTTAATTAAGCAATAACTAGAGAAAGTGGAAATTAGTATTGTCTGAACCCCTAATTTTACATGCACAACCCATTCATTTTTTTATTTGTATACTCATTCATTCCCTCACTCACTGAGCCAGTTGAGTATCTTTTACTACATACCATACTACATAACAAAATGGTTCAAGAACTAAGATGGTCTGAAACCTCATAATACCTCATAGGAGATGCTTAAGAAATATCAGTAAATTTAGACATTATGATCGTTTTGGATATGGCTTAAGTGTGAACCCCAGCAATTGATTCATATGGAAGCAGTGTGGCAATGCTAAATAGTAGTGATTCCTTTGGGGGTTGGGGAATGGGATATGTCTTCTATTCTCTCCCCAGTCTCTGGCTTTATGGTTTGCTGTATTACCCCCATCACTAACTTGACACCAACTACTATAGGATCCCCACCAGAGCTAATGCCAGCTTTTGAGCCTCTAGGACTAGGAGCTTTAAAAAAAACACTTCCCTTTATAAAGTACTCAGCCTCAAGTATTTATTAGAGAAATAGAAAACCTACTAATACAAAAAAATTGTTGCTGAGAAGTGAGGTCATTATAACTATACCTGAAAATATGGAAGTGGACTTGGATCTGGGTAGTAGCTAGAGGTTAAAAGAATTTGGAGGAACAGGCTAGAAAAGACTTGTAATGAGGTAAGCAGTACAAGCTGATTCTGGGGAGGTAAAAGCCAAGGAGCCTAGGGAGCTAGTCTCAGATGGAAATGAAGGCCATCTTGTAAATGGGAGAATATTTCATTCTTCTTATCCTGCATGTGTCCACTCCCTAAGACTTTGTAGAAGGTCAAACTTAAAAGTGACAGACCCTTTTACCAGGCAGAACAAGTTTCTAAACAGCAAAGTGTAGCACGGGTTATTATTGGCCACTTACACGCAGATCTTGATAGTCAGTTACAGAAGCAAAAGGAAACAGAATGGAAAGATGTAGAAAATTTCTGCATCCCTATTGCTTCCTCCTTGAACAGCAGCTTTTATTCTATCCCTGTCCCACCACTTCATCTGGAAGTAGACAAATTGATTATTTTTTTATTGTATAGGTCCCCACAGCTGAAAATATCATGAGTTTCACATGAGACTCTGGACTTGGACTTTTGAATAACAGTGAAGTGAGTTAAGATTTGGAAGACTACGGGGAAGAGGACAATTGTATTTTGTGTTGTGAGATGGGTATCAACTTTGGGGGCCAGGGGTAGAATGCTGTAGTTTGAATACAGCTTAAGTACATCTCCCAAATTTTAGTTTGTTGGAAATTTGGCTGCCAGTGTGGCAACACTAAGATGTGGTGAAACCTTTAAGAGGCGGGGCCTAGATGGAGGTTGGCAACAGCCCTTCCCCATCCCCTGGCTTCTGAATCACCATGTGACCCTTTGCACTTCCATGCTAAATGCCATTCACCAGGAAAAATGCCAACCCTGGAGACCATGGCTGTGCCATGCCCCTGAGCTTCTAGGGCTGTGAGTTAAATAAACTTACTTCCCTTATGAATGACCAAGTCTCTGATACTCTTTTTTGAGACAGAATCCCTTTATATACTACAGGCTGGCCTTGAACTTGGTTATGTAGCCCAGGCTGGCCTCAGACTCATGGCATTCCTCATGCCTCAGCCTCCTGAGTGCTGGGATTACAAGCATGCACCACCATGCCTGGCTCTAGTATTTTGTTATAGCAATAGAACATATAATAATAAGTGGGACTTTCAGTATATCAAGATAGCTTAGTAATCAGCCACATAACGTAGAGTTACGATGGATGATTACAAATAGTGGGAAAAAAGTAGGATGTTCTTCTAGAGAGTAACAGTGGAGAACAAAATTTAGATCAGTAGTTAGGGAGAGCCTGAGAGAGTTGATCTGTTAATAGTATATTTGATTAAACAGATAACATGGGAAGGAAAGCACCATAACCAGAGGTGTATCATGGGGAGAGACTTGAGTCAGGAGTTAGTAACATCTTCCAGGAATTCCTTGGTGGGAAAGGAGAATGAGGAACAAGGCAGGGATTATTGTCAGAAGAGATCTGAGCATAGTCAGGCCCAAGATCCTAAAAGGATTCATAAGATATGTTATGATACTGATTGTCATTCACAGTGCAGTAGAAAGTTATTTTAAATACAGAATGTGAGTTATGTTACAAAATTTCATAAAAGATTAATTTGACTGCTGTCTGGAAACGCACTATACACTAGGGGGATTCATGTAAGAAGCCAGCTTTGGCAGACCAGTTGGCAGCCTCATACAGAGCCCTTGCTGGGCTGGTGCACCCATCCCCCAGCCTTTGTGAGTGTTGGCTGCAACCGCTCACTCCTGGCGCCTCCTCAAGACCCTTGCCCTGGCTGAGGGGTGTTTCTGTGCTCCTTTATACGAGCATGAAACAACAAACTTCTTTACCTAAGAGCAGACAGCTCCACCATGTTTTGCTCCAGATTGTTCCTCTGTAGATCAGGTCAGGCTAAATTTCACTTCAGACCACATATGCAAGTGAGATCACATGTTATTTAGGTGATGAAGGTGGAAATCAGAGTGAAGTAGATCAGATTAATGGAATGTCAAAAAAGTGCAGAGAACACTGGAAAAAAGCAATTAAGTTAGAGACTAAAAACTGAATGAGAGGATGGAAACAGGAAGGGTTTTATCTGATGTGGGCTTGGTTTTGTTTGTTCGATTTGTTTTTTGAGGTGGAAAATTATGAGTACATATGTGCAGGCAGCATATTGTATCACTGGTGTAAGAACCTGAGGGTGGGAATATAAACTAAGAGACATGAAGGAAATCTGTTCAAAAACAAAGAACAGATGGGACAAGGGAAAGGAGAAAAGAAAGAGACAAAAATGTATGGATGTATATATGAATATACATATATGCAGGAGGGCTAACATGGTTCTACTATTGTATTATATCACTTAATGCTAAGGAATAATTGATGATGGGTTATTTGATCAGTATTGTATGTCTGTATGTGTTATCCTGAACACACACTTCGAAGATATCAATATGCAAAGCAGCAACTATTGTTGGTCTTTTTTTTTTTCTATCTTTGTTTTTTTGCTTTTTGTGTTTTTTCTGTTGTTGAGAGGATTAATTGTCTGACCAATTTTGCATGTCTGTATCTGGGTTCATATATATACACTTCGAAGATATCAATAGGTAAAGCAACAACCACTGTTGAGTCCATGTCACCTTGTCTGTAGATCAGTTTTTATTGTACTATTTTTTATGCTAATTTGTGTCTGTGTGTTAATATGTTTT
Organism: Dinomys branickii; assembly: GCA_004027595.1. Classification (NCBI taxonomy): domain Eukaryota; kingdom Metazoa; phylum Chordata; class Mammalia; order Rodentia; family Dinomyidae; genus Dinomys; species Dinomys branickii. The sequence goes on along the minus strand of PVLD010000430.1, from coordinate 10,114 downwards.
TGTGCTTTTATTTTTCTAAAAATAATAAAAAAAAGAAAATTATGAGTACATATTTGTAGCCTGATGAGAATCTTCTACCTGGAAGAGGATGGTGGGTAATTTTTCATGAGGGAGAATGTAACAAAAAAGTGAATACCCAGAGAGAGAGATGTGATGGGATCTAGTGAGCATAGAGAAGTCATTGTTGAATGAGGATGGGAAGTTCCTACCTGTATAACAGGGGGTAGGAGTAGACGATGCATAGAATATTCCTTCTCTTGCTGAAAGTTTATTGACCGGTGGTATGAAGATTAGAGCATGGCCACTTGACAGTTTCTGCTTTGTAGTAAAGTCAGAGGCACTTCATTCCATTTTCCATGGAAGACTGGAATGTTTAAAATAATTCTTTTGAAAAACAAGATCATATTCTCCTTAGATTATGATGGCAAGAGAGCTGATAATATCCTTTATTTTAAAGAGAATTTTAAAAATAACAACGTAGACAAAAATAGAACAACACAAAAGCAGTAAAAATGATACAGGGTTTCAAAACAAAATGATAGGAGTTACCAGTAGTTGTTATATTACATATTGTTATCTTCGATGAAGTTGCTCAGATTACCAGATGTAAGAATGCAAGACTGATCAAACTATTACAGAAAATAAAAATAATTTTAAAGGATTAGAAATTATACAGAGCTTCCCTAAATAAGGGGGTAGGAATTCACCAGAGGTTGTTATATTGCATATAGTTGTCTTTGAATTAGTTGTTCAGATTACCAGATATAAGCATGCAAAATTGGTCCAAAAATTTAAGCATTAACTATTCCTTTCAATAAACCAATAGACATGAGCAGTACAATTATCCCAGCTGTCCTTCTATATACATATATGTACATATGTATATATACTTTTCCTCTTCCTTCTTTCTTTTTCTCCTTTCCCTCATCCCAGTTGTTCTTCCCCTTTAAGCAATTTCTTTCCCTTTCACAACATCTATTGTACCTTTTGGGTTTTATTTACTCTTTCAGTTCTTTCACTAGGGAGACAATATGATGTTAACATATACAGTTTTCTTTCATTTGAGACTGGTGATTGTGAAATTCTAGTGACATCCAAATGTGTATGTATATGAATTTCTCTGGCTATTATCAAGTACATGAGTGTAGTCACAGAGATGAAGGATTATTCACCAAAAGTTTGAGCTTCTCTCCCCACTTAGAGGGAAATGCAGCTATGGAAGGTGAGGACACCTGGGAAAGAATGGTTATGATGGTAGACTCTAGATTCTAAGCCAAATAAGCAGCGATGCTCCAAGAACTGTTAGAGTGGTCACTCAAAGGACTGGTCTAGTTTACAGAACCATGTACTGAGGATATGAAGTCAAGAAGTAAGGGTAGTCATTGGTAAGAGGAAGGATGTTTGGGTTTTGAAGGTGGGATGGCTTTTTGTTAGAAGTCTAATGTGGCTGTGAAAGTTGGGACCAAAGTTTACAATGCGGCACAGCATTGGAAAGGTTTACTAAAGATTCTTTGCACTGTATCATTTGAGTCATACAATTCCTATTACCATTCTGTAGTCAACCAACATCTGAAAAATAAATTATCTTTAGGAAAATAACCACCATTACATTGCAAAACAATCCAGATGAAAAAAAAATTGTTCTATGTAAAAACATAAATATTTTCCCATTTTTCCCTTAGAGGGAACCTAAATTTTACATCACAGAAATATTAATTGAAATAAAGTTCTAAGAACAGTTTTTATTTGGGGGGAGTTAATAGAGCTAATATGGCCTTGGACTTCTGTAAGTCAGCACAACTGGTCAGTCAGCATTTCACTGATTGCTTCACTTCTCCTTCTCTACATAAAAAGGGGGGAAAATCCCTTGCAAAACGTGTTTGTTCTGTTTGTTATTCTGGACAAAGCCGATAACGAGTTGCAGCTGCTGTACAGGTTGTGCCTGCCGAAGCCGTAGATGTAACTTATAGATAGAAAGGAGCATCCAGAGAGGTGCCTCGGGCTGCAGCCAGGGCTGCAAATAGGACAGCACCCTCCAGCTACCCTCTATGCATTTCATTATCCACCAGTCTGTTCTGGGAGGGCGGTTTGATTGGCCAGGCAACAGACGCAAAAAGAGAGATTTTGAAATATCACGACTCAGCTGAAAGACTTCTTGTTTTTCTGACCTGAGGGATTCGTTTCTGTCAGTCTCAGTAAAGATGCTTGTACCCGGAGGTGAGGCTGACTCTGAACATGATGTCCCTCTGGACAGAGTGCGCCCTGGTGACTTGAGTCTTGGGGTGATGCCACAGTCCTCACAATTCCTAGCGCTGAAGCAGCTCATGTACCCAGCCCTTCATCCTGCTGTGCTCTGCTCCTCTTTCCTGTAAAACTAGTGACTGGGAGTCAAAACAGATGTGAGCCAAACTCTCTGCCCTTGGCTATCAAATAGATATTTACATTGAGCTAACAAGGAAGTACCTTCATTTGTCTATGATGTGTCTGACCATAGATTATTAACTAAGATATGAGGCAAACAATAGTAGTCAATATTTCAAAACTTGTTTCAAAATACACATTGCATTTCTAGAATAGTATGATAAAATAGTAGGCTTCTTCTGTGTGATAGCTCCCCAAATTAGTCATTTAGTATCTATGTGATCTGATGCAAGTTGCTTTAACCCTTTGAGCCTCATTTCTTCATATATAAAATGTTAACGACAGCACTTGTTATAAAGAGTTGTTGAGAAAACTTAGACAGAATAAGTTATGTAAATGTCTGGCATTTATGGGTAAGAACACTGTCACTGATTCACAATGAGAATATAAATTGGTCTAGTCACTTTGTAGCCCAAATTGTCATTATACATTAAAATGCAAAGTGTACAAACCCTGTGGCAATTATATTTCTCAGTATGTAACTATGAGAAATATTGAAACATATATACAAAATAACATACATATGCAAATAGATAGATATCTGCTGTACATAAATAAATCAGACAGAACAACATTTAAATGTATCAATATTCTTTTCTACTTTCAAATTCTTTTTTAAGTGACCTTCCCCACATACACATTCCTTGATTTTGAATGGTGTAGGATTATGCCAGCAGGAAAATAAGAGAAAGAAAAAGTTAATGTTTATTTTCTAGTATACCAAGAAGACTTTTTAGCAGAACAATAATTCTAAAAATTAAGGTTTATCCAGGGAGAAAGGATTTTTTAATACTTAAACTGCTATTTATTTATCACGACCCAACCTACAGGATTCAGTTTACACAGCATTCTTTTATATCACAGAGAGGCCAACTTTTCCCACTGTGATTGCAAGGCACTGAGGTAGAGGGCAACAATGTGGCACAGCCCAAAGTCCACCACTGCTAGGCAGAGAGATGGTAAGAAAGAGAATGGAAACCCAGGGGGAAGGTCGGATCTCCACGCCTAACCCACCCTCCAAACAAGGGCCACTCTTCAGAGAAGCAAAGGCATAATGACGAAAAATGACAGCAGCAGGCTAGCAGAGGCGGGGTCTGGAAACCGGGCATCCAGAATCACCCAAGTCCTCCCTGGGGTGACACAGAGGTTCTGAGAGTACCAGCGAAATTAAGAGGTCAGGGATCCAGATGAAAAGACCGCCAAAAATAGGTCATTTCAGATAACCAGCAAATGGCTAAACCAGTATCATCCCAAGACCAAATGAAACATGACATCATACCAGGGACCAACATAAAGAACAGACCAGACCAGTCCCTCTAACGGTATCAGGGAGGGCCTAAGTCACCATGTCAATAGGGTCACCACCTCCCCTTCCCCAACACCAAGTCACATGAACTAAAGAATCAATGCCTCCTTGAAGAGGACTAGGTAACCAATGGAGGTACCTAAAGGCCCTGTTTGAATTATAGAACGGGCCCAAGAAAAAATTTACCTCACTGAAACAGAAGTTTTTATGGGATGAAGTAGACTAAATGAATTGCTTGTTTTTAAAAAAGCTACCTATTCTTTGCACACTTAAACTCTGTAAATACAAACTTTGCCTCAAAGTGACCAATAGAGATAAGATTAAGCAAAATAACAGTATGCTAATTCTGTAGAATGTTTTACAAAAGCATATAAGATTAAAGCAGAGAGTAAGAGCAAATTCACAACATTTACTATATGACAGGCTCTACTCTGAGTGCATTATGGGTTTAGTCAACCTCCGCTAACTATATAGGACTATTTGTTCATATAAGGTCCTGCTGTTATTCTCACTTAACATATGAGGAAACTGAGTGCAGACATTAACTTAAGATCTTTGCCCACGGTAATTAGTGATGAAACTTAGATGGAAAGAGCTCTAAAGAGTGCTGATGAGTAAGAAAAACAATTTGCAGGTAAATGTGTGCAAGTGACCTTATACAATACATACATATACAAGTCACATTATACATTTTTATCTGCAAATATCTATTAAAAGGCCTGAATAGTATTACAGAGTTAGTTACAATATTCTTCTCCAGCAGTGGAAAGATTTTTAAATAAGGACATTGTTAGCCTCATCCCTCATGTTTCAATTTTTTCACCTTGAAGATGTAGCAATGTCATCCATTTTACTAAAACTTGAGAAAAAATATGATGCTAAAATCAGTGGCCTAAAAGCATGGTGATAGGTAGTATTTTATTTTCTATTCCATCCGTAATATATTTACATTATAGAAATTATTTAAAATACAAGTAAATGCATAGGCTAATTTTGAAAGTAAATAAGTTGCACTCTGTAGCCTTGCCGTTCCCACCGGATGTCAAAGGACTGGGTTTTAATGATGAATGTAATTAAAGAGGGATCCATGTCATTCTCTCATGAACACCAACATAAACAAATTTGTTACTACAGATGAGATAGTTCTTATTAAAAATAAAAGAATGGGAAGCGCTTTATTGAAATTAAAATGCCTGAAGGTGTCTCATTTTAATGACTGAATGTGTTTGGTTACTAAATTCAGTTTTTCTGATTTTTCTTAGAAACAAAGCAAACTCTCATGCTGGTGTATATTTTACAATCTGTAAAATATCAAAGTGGAACATCTCAATTGCAGCATTATTATGCATATACATGCATAAAAATTGAAATGCTTCTACTTTGATATCAAGATTTATTAAAATACCAAATGTAGAACCTCATGAAATTTATAAAGTCCCTTAAAAGTTAAATAACATTGGGATGAGTTTTAAAAAATCTGAAAAAGGCATCTTATTAATTTTGAAAATAATTTCATTATATGATTATATAATCTCTACACCTATTTCAAATCCTGACAGAAATGGCTAACACACAGAAGACAATGAATGAAACCACCCACCCCTGGGCCAGGAGGATAAAAGAACCATATTATATGGAAAAAGAACTCATTGTTCATTAACAGAAGAAATACAATTAACTAAGAGCTGTACATTTATGTACAGCAGAGAATACACACATATTTAGTATTGCACGTAGCCGTAGCTCTAATAGAAGATTGTTCTTTCAGCCTGAAAAGATTGGTAGTACTGGGGGACAGGTAGTGTCTAAGAGGAATCAGGAGGTGGTCTATAGAAAACAAACTGCTTTAGTCCCTGTGCAAGGCCAGATTAAATACACACACATCATCTATCAACAGCACCTGATGAATCATATCATTACTGATCCTAATAATCATGCTCTCATAATTTCCACATAGAATGACAAACTGTTTAGGGAAATGTGGCAGCTTATTACAAATTGGTATAAGACATGCACTTTGGAATCAGGGTATCATATTTGATTACGATGGCAACCGAACAATACCTAGAAAATGCTTGGATGTTTCAGCACTGAATACTTGGGAAGGCTGTCCTGGCAGGTGTTCTGGGTGTTATTTATGTGTGGCAGATATACCTCTAGAGGAAAACGGCATTTCCATGCTAGAGTGAACTCACCATCCTGGACAGTCTTTACCTATCACTCTAACCAGACTGATCTAGGCAACTGTCATTCCTCTAAAGTATGCAGCAACTGCTAAAGAAAAGTATCCACATGGAAAAAGTTCTATCTATTACAACTGCTTTCTTCCTGTCCCTAAGCACAAGCCCTCTCATCACTCATTGGTTTGAAAATTAACCCCTTAGCTAGGTTCTGTAACTGAACCTAGTGTTTATCTGAGGAAATAAAAATCTCAAACTGATAATTCATCTTTAGATAATACATAATACACCTCTGTAGCTTATCAGCATTTCAAAGTACAAAAGCTGAGGAAATTCCTATTAAAATACTTCTAGTATCCTTGAGGAGAGGAATGGTGAACTTTATATCTTTCTGAGTTTCTGGTCTGTTCATGAATAGGATACAAATTTCTCAGAGACTTTCAGTTGTATATATTCCAACCATGAAGCAGTGAAATTTCCATGAGGGCTTTTACTTTTTAGGTTTGTTTATCTTGCACTATTTAGCTTTTGTTTAAGAAATAATCTGAAAATCATTCAAGGTTTCCAGCCAACAATTTGTTCTGTGTCCTTTCTCTTTCACTCTTGCGTCCCTCTTAATGAATGTAGGATCAGGCAAGGTAAGCTGTTCTCTACAAAAATGTTATGACAGCAGCTGCCCACACTTGGTATATACAGCTTCTGATATTCTTTGAAGACCTGCTTGCTCAGTGTGGATTCCCAGTCCTCTCGGTGTACAGCTGAAGAAGTATCTAACCATTATTTAATGTAGTTTTAATTATTTAACATAGGCAGAACATGCATATTTTTAGATGTACACAGGAAAGACTTCAAGATTTTTTGAACTAATGGAATGATATTCTTTCAAATGTAAAACGTGTGTAGGTTTAGAAAATGTATACATGCGAAATCTTTTTGTAGGAGTGTTATCTCCACATGGTGCTTCGGGATGGAGTGAGGCTAAGTGTACATAAATCTGAAGTAGACTCGCACTGGAGACAGGAGTGTAAAGTCAACAGACTTGGGTTTGACGTGGGAGGTCAACAGCCCGACTTTGTCACTCACTAGCTGAGTAAACTTGAGTGCAGTGTCTCCAAATCAGTGTTCTCACCTGAAAAACAAAGATCACAGGAGCACCTCCTCCGTGGTTGGTTCTCTCTGTAGATGGGCTACATATGGCCAGGAATCTGAAGTAAGGAAGGGGATTGAGCTGCTTCACCTCACCCGTACGTGCAAAGGTTTCGATATCATCAATGCATGGAGAAGGAAACAGGGAGAAATGATTTAACTGTGTTTTAAGAAGATGAAATAAAAGGAGAAAGCATTATAGCAAATATTAACTGATACATTTTCTTCCCCATGAGTCCCTCTGTTTCCTGCCCTATGCACTGAATTAAATGACAGCATTCTTTATTATGTCCTGCAAAGAGTAAATAGGACAGAGAAGCTCATTGTCATTCTTCAGTTTTCATTCTCAGACCTGGCTTTTCCAAGCCAATAGCTGAGACAAAAGTATGGAAAGGGAGGCTTGGAGATTATAAGAATATGGATTTGTAGGTTCCGCCAAACCAAAGCTTAAATGACTCAGCATGGTATTTATAGGATAAAACTTAAAGCAAGGATAAAGCAGGAGATTTTTTTCTAACATTGGAAGGTACACAAAAGCTTTCAAGGAGGTTAAAAACAAAAAGCTATAGCCTGTCTAAGAGGCATTAAGTACATGGTAGCATGCTACATGGATGCATACTACAGCTCTCTACCCACTGACCACTCCACTATGAAAACCTCAGATTTGAAAACCAGTTAAAAGCCCTAGAGCAGGGCTGCTAATCCTTTGTTTCTCAGGTATCACCAAGGAGCAGAGCACTTAGGAAAGCCACTCTGTCAGCACTGCACCAAAACAATATGACAGGAGGGTCACCATGAGAACTGGGGAAGGCTGTAAGCAGATGAGGCAGAGAAAGCCTGCTATGGTTCAAGAGTTTGTCTTCTGCACAGAAAGCAGCTGTGAACTGTCAAGCACACTCGGAAGAAAAGCAAGGTAGCACTCAGAAGGCCTGCTGCCTAAAGACAGCCAGAGTTGGGAAGATGTCATCCAGACATCTTGCTCAAAGACCTAGCAGGTCCACACACAGCACATGCAGCAGAGGCTGTCCACGGGGCTCAAGGGCTACAAGAGAACTGTCATGGGTCAGTGAAGCCAGCAAGGACCAGGGAAGACCCAGAAAATGGGACACTCCTCTGCCATTGCTGGGATGATGTATAAGCCTCCCAGTAACGCAGATCATCTCTAGAGATACTAAATTGAAAGGGAGGCAAAGGAGAGAACTTAGCACGCAGCTGAATAAACCAGAGGCAACTAAATTAAATTGAAGTGGCAAGAGTAGCTGTTTTCAGCTAACCCAAAGGAGCAAGTAGAGTTTGGGCTAAGTTAAGCTTGGTAGCAGAGAAATAGTTTCTCTTCTATATCCCTGAGTTATTGCTGTAAATTTTAAACCCACTATGATGTCTTACAAATTATCTATTTCACTATCAAGCAGATCCAATGAAACCTCCTGTAAACTGACTTCCTACTCCTTCCAAGACATTTCAAGCTATGAAAAGCATGCAGTGAGGCTATATACTAAAGTCAATAGTGGGCAGAATAGAACAGTCCTGGAAATGTGCAAATCCCGCGCCCCAGCCATTTGAAAGCAATGGGTTTCAGTATTTGCTGCAAGAATGGACATGCATTTGTCCATTCAGAATGAATTTGCATCCAGCAAAGGAAAGATGGAATGGTTATTATCGTCCCTTCCCTTCCGGAGGTTCCCTTCCCCAGCACTCGTGAAAATACACCTGCAGGGAGCAGAGTAGCCATCAGTCACATCGGGGTGGCCGCGCACCTGAGCAACGCGTACATCCATGGGCAGCCCCTCCGAAAGCAATCTCTTTGCCATCAAGACATTGCTTATTTCCCCACAGGGCACCCTGCTGCTTCTTTTAGGAAGGTAAGTGACAGCAGCAGCAGCAGAGCGCTAACTCATCCGAACTTGTGGCAGGAACATCGCCATGGCTCTGTCACTCAAATTACACTTTGACTAGTCAAGGAGCAGCCCGAAAAAGACAGCTAAGGACACTGGCTTAACTGAACAGTTCACTCTCAGACTAAACCGGGCAGGTTAGCTCTAGAAGTAAGTTACCCTGTTCACCAACAGTGTTCCTCTGAAGAACAAAAGAACAAAGGATCATTTTAATGACTCAGAAATAAACTTGCAGAATGTTGTTACTTTAATCACTTTTCCTGAGGAGACATACTCTGTGCATGGTACTTTGGTTTCCCCCTAGAAACTGATATAAAGACGAATCATGCAAGAAGTCCCTAAATTTCAGGCTAGGAAGTAATCAACGTGATTAGTTTGCAGACAATATCTGATTTTTTTATTGTTTTTGAGAGACTGTTACCACTGCCTCCAGCCCAGTGAATCTAGACACACACAGCTTCCATTGGTTCTCACACATCTTAGGGAATTTATTGCGAAGACTGTGGCTGAGATCACAGACTCAGGAGCTTAAATACCTGGTCCCTACCTTGTCTTCACCATCCACTAAATATGAGAACTTGAGAAAATTGTAAATGCACTGGGCCACAGTTTCCCATTTGTACAACTAGATTAATGACATTACCTATGATTGAGGGTTGTAGTGAAGATTAAATGAGTGATTTCTAGATAGAATACTTACAACTACATCTAATTATAATAAGAGCCATAGAAGCTTTAACTACTATTTTAGGTGGTTGCCTTTGCAGTCTCAAGATCCTTTTATCATAACAGCCAGAAAGGTCTCTATGGCCTCAGTTCTTCATCGAGCCCATAATCTGCATCCATATGGAAGTGTGTAAGGAAGATCATGGTGAGTTTCATCAGAATGATGGCTCCCTGTCTGTCTTCTATGGCCCTGCAGCTCTCCAAGGAAATTCTATGCCTGAGCTGTAACTTTCTTCTCGGCCATTGATTTTCCCTGCCTTTCTCAACTTAATTGGCCACTAACTTTCACAGCAGTTGCCTCCATTAGCACAATAAGGAGCTGGGGATATAGCTCAGTGGAATAAGCTCCTGCCTAGCAAGCGCAGGGTCCTGAGTTCAATCCCCAGTACCGCCAAAAAAAAAAAAAAAAAAAAAAAAAAAAAAAAAAAAAAAAAAAAAAA